>CAUYSK010042687.1:0-12723 GCA_963575035.1 Avahi laniger | reverse complement strand
AGGCCGAGGATTACAGGCGTGAGCCACCGTGCCCGGCCTTGACCCTTGTTTTAGAGTGAGGATCAGAGAGGAAGAATGAGTCATCCAAGAGCTACGCATGGCCCACAGGGCTGCAGGGCCTAGGCACCATCCACTGGGAATGACACAAGGAGCGTGGAGATCGGGGAGAGAAGGACAACAGGAAGGGAGGAGGAGAGGAATAAAAGTGGGGGGGGCCTGCAGCACGGAGGAAGGCAAGAGGTCCCTGGCTAAGGGTCCCGGTCTGGCCTCATCCTGTTGAAACCTCAGCCTTTGCCCAAAACCAGAATAGAATTACAGAACATCCTTGGGGAAAGGGACCTCAGAAGACGTCAAGTTTAGTCCCTTCCTTCACTGAACAGTTGAGGAAACTGAGGCTCTGAGGGAAATGTGCCCGAGGCAGGTTGAAAACTCAAGTCCAATTACTCTCAGGTATGCCCCTGCCTCCTCCCCACCCCCCATGTCTACGTTTAGCTCTGGTGAGAGGATATGAGCTGGGAGGGCTGAATGGTATAGCCAGAGAAGGAAGGATTGGGGTGGAAGGGATGGTGTGAAAACTGAAACAGCAACAAAGGGACTGGACCTCGGAAAATAGGATTTAGGTCTGGTTCCCAAGAGAATGTGTCGGCCCGAAGGGCCACTGAGGAAGGCTGCAGGGTTCCTTCTTTGCAGGGGGAGCCTAGCTGAGGCAGCCTGCAGACGGGCAAGCGTCGGAAGATGTCTGGTTCCTATCTGGGGCCCAGGACCAGGGGCTGGAGGAGTCTTTCCCATGCCCCAGAAAGCCTGTGAGCGAGTCGGGGGCAAGGGGCAGAGGAGGCAGGGATTGTGCATTCACCCAGGACAGGGAGCAGTCAGTGAAGTGACTGGTGGATGGAGCGTGGGCGTGGAAGGAGAGGCCCAGCCGAGGGGTGCTCTCCATGTTGGACACTGCCCAGGCCTCCTGGGGGAGGGGACTCAGCACCCAGGCCTGTGGGGATGCTTCCCCCCCACTGCCCGAGCCCCTTCGTCTCATCGCTGAGATTGGAAGGACCATGCCCAGGAAAATCCATGTCAGCGCCCACCCTGCCATTCAGCCCCCCAGAGCGTCTTGGGCCCCATCTCCCCAACCTTCACACATATGGCATTCCCAAGTGACGTCTGACAAATGGCAGGAGGTGGTATCACCCAATGACATCATTTTGAGGCCTGAAGAGCTTAAAAACAAGGAAAGGAGGGTCCAAGGGCCCAAGGAAGGATGCCATTGGCTCTGAGGCTCAGCTCAGCGAGAAGGGGGAGTATGGGGGAGGTCCTTCTTCTGTTTGCTCTGCGCAATCCTTAGCACCCCCAAACGGAGGGCCAGAGGACCCCCCCATTTTGCCCCAGGCCCTAGTGGTTGTATAATTCCACAGGCTATTGATGTTACATAACCCTACTAGGCCAGCCAAGTCTCTGCCCAGCCCCTCCCCTGCAATTCAGGCCTAAAACTGGAAAAAAATGGAGATGTTTTACCCAGGCTCATTCAGTCCCATGCCTGGCCAAATCCAAAACAAAAATTAGAGCATCTTGATGCAGGGTTGCCATAGTAACCCCCAATCATAGAGGATGTATCCAGATATGCGGGTGAGGAATAATGAGGGGGGGTTTGTAGGGGGTGCAAAAGATGAACATAAAGTGGTTGGGTCTGGGATTCGAGCGTTGGACCAGAGTGGGGTGCCCTATAGACACTGCCCCTCAGGGCTCACCCTGGCATACACACACACACACACACACACACACACACACGTACACACAGTCACACCAGACATCCAGGCTCACATAAGGGGGCCAGGGTGCCTGTGAAGAGTCTGGCAATGCCAAAGCACAGGGTGGAAGGGAGACCGGGGGTGGGGGGAGAGGAGAGCCCGTGGGCTGGAAGATGACGAGTCCATTCCTTGAAGTGGGCCTTTTGGTCCTCTGATTCCAGCAAGGACCACAGAGGACCTTCGCGGTAGAGCCAGAGGAGGATGCTTGCAGTGGTCCAGAGAGCTTGCTTAGGATGACTGGGAGCCGGGGAGCCAGAGGATGGAGGATGGTGCAGGCGGGGGAGATGCCGTACCTTGCCCTGGGTCATGGTGCCGTCTGTCTCTCGTGGAAGGGGTCCCTGAGGCAGGGGCAGCTGCTTGGGTCACCGCAGCCTGCCTGTCTCTTCCCTCCTCCGCGTGAGTTCTAGCAACATCCACCGCAGCCGGGCCAGGCGGACCGGAGCGTACCATTCGCGCGCAGGGGGTGGGGGGGAAGAAGGGGCCGGGCCTGGAAGATGCTGCGGAGGACGCTGCGGATTTGAGGGCCGAGGGGGAGGAGGCCCGCACCGCCCCCCCAATCGGGTCCTCACCCCCTCCCGCAGGACTCCAGAGCGTCGCGCTGCGGAGCAGCCCAAGTGGATGGGTCCGTGGGGGTGGGGGAAGGGCGCGGGAACTCTGTGACACCGACCAGCTGATGCTGCCTGCTGTAACCGGAGCTGAGTGGCCAGCCTTATTGCTCCACCATCTCTCCACCATCTCTGCCCGCTGACAGGCTCTAGTCGGGCCTCTGCCTTCCGCCTTTGTCTTTGGATGCGGCCCTGATTTCTGTCTCCATCTCCAACTCCCCCTATTTCATCATCCCCTGTAGAATGGGAAAAGTCCACGACATCATGCTACCATGACCACTTCTAACAGGGCCCCTGGGCCCCGAGTTCCTATGGGCCTTGGGCAAGCTGAGTAGCCACCTCTCTTGCCTCCCCTTTCTCACCTGTGAAATGGAAACAATAGGCCCCCCTCCTTGTCTCACAGAGACAGGGGTCGGGAGGATGCAGCTCCTGCTTTGTTCGACCCTTCCAGGGCATTTAAGGAGATCTTTCTGGAGACACCTCCAGTTCTGTCTCAAAGCCTCTCCAACTCCCTGCTCTGCTCTCTTCCTGCCTCCTTTCTCAGCCTCCATCACCCTTGTCTCCACCTGTCCCCCATTCCAGAGCTGGTTCCACTCCCTTTCCCAGCCTTGTCCTTGGGGCTCAGGCATCACCAGGCCCCATTTTCTGCAGCTGCCGCAGTGTCACTGTGGAGTTTGCAATCTCAAGAGCTGGGCTCAGGTCCCAATTTAGTCACCCACTGGCTGTGTGACCTTGGCAAGGCCCATAACCTCTCTGAGCTGCAGCATCTCCTATGACAAGGAGGATAAGACCCGAGCACTGTTCATCCTGGACTGACTATAAGACATAGGTTATGACAGTGAATGCATGTTGAAGACCCCGAGTGCTGCACGTATTTAAGTTGTTATTATTAACTGAGGAATCTCCTATCAGAATGTCTTAGGCCGCCCCAGAGTGAGGGTTCAGAGATCTGCCTAAAAGGAGGATCGGAACCTCCTAGGATGGGATGAGAAACCAAGACCTAGGGCGGGTGTGGGTGGCCCCTTACCTTCTGCTTCCCTGTTGTCTCCCAGCTAGACTCACCTAAAGACCAGAGAGAAAACAGGGCCTTAGGTAGGCAGGTAAATTATCACAGTCTTTATTCCACTTCTTTTTTTTTTTTGGAGACAGAGTCTCACTCTGTCGCCTAGGCTAGAGCGCAGTGATGTCAGCATGACTCACAGCAACCTCAAACTCCTGGGCTCAAGTGATCCTCCTGCCTCAGCCTCCCAAGTAGCTGGGACTACAGGTGTGCACCACCATGCCTGGCTAATTTTTCTAGTTTTTGTAGAGACAGGGTCTAGCTTTTGCTCAGGCCAGGCTCGAACTCCTGAGCTCAAGAGATCCTCCTGCCTCAGCCTCCCAGAGTGCTAGGATTACAGGCGTGAGCCACCGCTCCCGGCCTTTGTTCCAATTCTTCTTGCCCTTTGCCCACACCAGTTTCCCACACACTACTCGAGTCTGGACCTCTGTGTCCAGAGGCTTTCAGCCCCTGTAGGCAGGAGCCCTTCCTCCAGCAAGCTGGCCCCTGGCCCCCAGCATCACTGCTGAAGCTCTGCCCCACCATTCTGGGTTCTGGCCTATCCTCCCTCTCCCCGTCTGCGTTCTGGAGGTGTCTTCTTCTCCTGTTTGACCGCTCAAGTGCCACCTCCTCCAGGAAGCCCTCTTGCTCCCTTGTCGGAGTTAGGTGCTCCTCTTCTGTGGTATTGTAGCACACTGAGGTAGCACCTGTCACATGGCACTGTAAAGTTTCTTTGTCTATCTCCCTCTTAGACCCTAAGGATCCTGTCTGCAGCAGTTTTTGTGTCAGCAGGACTGAGTGCAGTGCCACGCATGTGGAATACACTCAATACATTGTAGCTATTAATATTTCCCAGATCTGTGGCATTATGCAGAGCCTTTCTGTGGGCCTCAGAATTTTTATGTTTGGGAATTCCTCTGTTCCTTCTCTCCCTATTTGCTCTGCTCTAGCCACACAGGCCTCCTGGCTGTACCTTCATGGGGCCAAGCATGCTCTTAGCGCAGGGCCTTTGCACATGCTGTGTCTTCTTCTTGGAGTATCTACAGATCCCTGCACAGCTCACTCGCTCACTTATTCACTGCTCTGCTCGGTCGTCACTTATAGGGCAGGTCTTCCTGATCTTACGCAAAGTAGCAATGCCACTGACATACCCCCACCCAGCACATTGGACAGTCCCTTTTTCCTGACCCAGCTTTATTTTTTTTCACGGCATTTGTCATCTCTGATATATATTTTTTGTTTACCTCTCTCTCTCTCTCTCCCTCCCCACACCCCTACCAGAATGTCAGCTACAGAAGCAGAGGAGTTTGGGGGTGTTTTGTCATTGGTCTACACCTGTGGGTTAAAATAGCACCTGGTACTACGTTAGGTTGATAAATACTTGGAAGTGTAAAGTATAGCATTATACAAAATCCTTATATGCCTCAGACATTTTGACATTGTCAGTGCTGTGATGTTTCTCAGATGTTGGACTCTATTACCTTGACATCACATATATGTCCCCATTAGGTGGTCTTTGGACATCACCCAGATATTGAAATATTTGTGTACACTGTCCTGGCATCTGGAGGCAGGTAAGCATGGTGTCAGAAACGCAGGCCATAGAGGCAAGCAGCCTTGATCCGGGTTCCAGCTCCTCTACTAAAAGGCTGTATGACTCTGGACAAGTGAACTCCCCTCCCAGAACCTCAGTTTCCTCATTTGGAAAATGGGGAATAGTATGAACTTTATAGGATTGTAGGGAGGATTAAATGATAATGTGTGTAAAGTATTTAACACAGAGCTCAATACATAATAAGCTCTTGGTGTTAGCTATTGTGTTAGCCTCAAGGGTTCTGCAGTATTGTTTAATGAAATAATTAATTTCCATCCCCATAAGGCGGCTCGGTTTCAGTTATTCATCGTGTCTGCCATGCCTGTCTCTGTGTGACACACCGCAGTAGGAGCCGTTCTTTGAGGAGGAGGAGGTTCATTCAGACTCAGCCCCCTGCAGGAAGGGGATGGGCCGTGGTGGGTGGGGTGGGGGCGCAGGTGTGGACAGGACGGCTGGGGGACAGAAAGGGGAATGATATGTTCAGAGCCATGCTTCAGAGAGATCTACCTGCTGCAGTAATTTTTGTTATTATAGTATTTTCTCAAATAAGAAGGAAAGTTTGGCTGTGAGCAGCACGTGGGAGGGATCGAGAGAGGAAGAGAGTGAAAGTGCAGGGACAAGCATGGAGACTTCCTGATAGCCTTGTGACAGAGGCTCCGGGCGGCTCCTGAGCAGGCTGCCTGGGCCCCACTCCTGGCCCTGGGCAGGATGCTTAACTTTTCTATAACTCAGTTTCCTCATCTGTAAACTGAAAGTTGTGAGAACTAAGGGAGTTAGGATTTATAAAGCACTTAGAACAGAACCAGGCATCTAACTAATGCTCTATTCCTGTTTCATAATTTAAAAATAAGACAAGCCAGATTACTGCTGGGTACAGTAATCCCAGCTACTCAGGAGGCTGAGGCAGGAGGATCACTTGAGGCCAGGAGTTTGAGACCAGCCTGGGCAACATAGCAAGACCCCATCTCAAAAACAAAAAAGACAAGTGATCTGGAGGCAGAAAAGATGGAGAGAAGGGACAGTTTAGGACAGGACTGACAGGACCAGAAGAGGCTAGATGTGGGACAAAGGGAGAAGGGGCATCAGAAGGGACAGAGTTGCCCGTGGAGTCCCTGGGAGAATGGTGCCAGTATGAAAAGGGAGGAAGGAGCTGATGTACTCAGGTGGGATCAAGTTGAGTACGAGGGGCCTGTGGGATGTGCAGGTGGAGATGTCCTGTGGGCAGTCAGCTAGAGGCTCCTGGTGCCAGGCAGGGCCTCTTGCATGTACAGCCCCAGGAGGCACAATGCACTGTGTTCTGGGGGAGGGCCATGTCCCTTCCTGCAGAGGAGCCCAGCCCTGGGCCCATAGAGTTGAGCAGTTGGTGTCCCTGGACTGGGCTGGACTCTTTGACTGGAAGAGTGGCACAGCGGCCCATCCCACTCCACGTTCTGCTCTGGGTGCCAGCCAGCTCTGTTTGGGGCAAGTGCCAGGGAGGGGAGGGAGGGGACCAAAGGTGTGGACAGAGGCAACTTCTCATCTTACAGACGTGGAAACACAAGGCCAAAGAGGCTGAGTGACTAACCCAAGGTTACACGACATGTTGGGGGACAAGCCAGGGTGAAAAGGGTGCATTTGACCCCAGCTCAGGGACCATCAGCTCAGTGTTAACAGTTAGGCTGGGAGTTGGGGAGGAGTTGGAAGGTTCTCAGGTTTCCTAGGTAGGCAGAATCAGAGCCTCCAGGCACCTGTCCCCAGATCCTCACTGATACCCCATGCACGCAGGGACCCACACGCCAGCCTGCACTGCTCTGTCTCCCCCCTTGCAGTAAAGAGAGAACCTGTGCTTTTGAGGCCAGTGATGGGGGAGGCAGAGGCAGGGCCTGGAGTCCAGGTCACTCACAGTAGGCAGGTTTCTCTGGGTGGGCCGGGTGAGCTCAGGCATCAGGCTGCTCCCTCCTGGGTATACCAGGGCCTTAGCCATGGCAGGCGCCAACCCCCAGAGGCCCTACGGCAAAGAACTTAGCACACCTGTACTGATCACCTGTAGCCTGGTTGCACAACCCCTCTATGCTGGGATTTCTGTCCCTGCCTCCCTGCCCATTTCCCACTGTGCTTCCCCAGATACAGTCTCCAAAACACAGGACATAAGCCAAAGCCTTTGGCAAGCATCAGCATCCTGAATCACCCTTCTTCCCAGCTGCAGGAATTGCTGGGTAAGATGTGAAACCACATTCCTGTCCCTCCCTCTTCCTTTCTCTCCCTGCTCGCTCTGCCTGCTCCGGCCTGGCATTTGCTGGGAGCTGAGGCTGCAGCAGCCCTTTGCTGAGTGCCGGAGAGTCGGTTTCCAGGCTCCTCTGCCCAGCCTCGCCTTCCGCAAGCTCTCAGCAGCATCATTTCTCTCCTCAGTAGGCCTGGGTCAGGTCCTCTGCAGATTAGATGAATGGAAAAAACCAGAATTTTCAGGAAACTGCTGTTCGAGTCCAGGCTTACCCACTCACTTGCAGTAGGCCCCTGAGCAGTCGATTCTTTCCCCTGGGTCTTGTGTCTGCACCTGCCGTGCCTAATGCCCGGGATGGGCTTGGGTCCTGTTACCATCACATGTGCTGCTGTGCATGTGTGTTTCTGCTCTCCACCAGGGAGAAAGTTCCTTAAAGGCACGGGCTGTATATCTCGAGCCTTGCTGTGCCGTCCCCCAATTCCTTGCACCTGGGAGAGTCCAGCAGCGAAGAATGCACGCTTTGGAATCGGGTCAATTGGAGTGCAAATTCTGACTTTTCCAGTTCCTGGATGACGGATGTTAGGCAAGTCATTAAACCTTTCTGAGCTTCAGTTTCCTCATCTGTAAAATAAATATTCATTAATTAATTTATTTATTCAGCCAATATTTAGGAGGGCCTATTACATGTCAAGCATTAATATGTATATTAACCACAATAGACACAAACCCCTGCCCTATGGGGCTTACTTCCTAGTGGAGACTATTAGTGTTTGTCTCAGAGAATGACTGACCGTGAGCACTCAATGAGACAACATACGGACAGGGCTCAGCACAGTGCCCAGCACGTGGCAGGCCTAACAAGTTAGAGCTATTGCTGTGAAATCCATTCAGAACCATTTACCGAGAACTCACTATGTGCAGGCACCATGCTAGGTGCTGGGAGACACAGATGTGGAACACCATCCGTGCCCTCAAGAAACTCGCCTTCTAACGCACCTACTGTGTGCCAAACAGCACCATCTTCATCACTGTTCAGAAGCTTATGACCAGAACCAACTTGTATTACATGCTACAAAGAACCATGAAACTCTAGAATGTCAAGTAGAGCAGAGACAGTTGTTCATCCCCCAGTATCCCACAGACAAAGCTGCACGTGACTGATGATTATCAGGGCTGTGCTTTTGGGGGATTCAGAAAAAGGACAGGTTATATCTGGTTGGGAGATCAGAAAGGATTGGTGGGAGAGAGGGGTGACTTGTGAGCTGCATCTTGGAGAAAAGAGTAGGATTCAACAGACAGAAACCGTGGTGGCAGAGAAGAGAAAGAGGCACTCCAGGGGACCAGAATGACACACAAATAAAGGCCTGGAGAAAGGAAAACATGAGGCACCAACTTTGTGCTTAATCCCGGGAAGAAGATGGCCTCGCCCAGCGTGAGGCTGGAGGCTGATCCAGGCAAAGCAGCTGTATTCACAGGAACAGGAGACAACTGCCCAAGAAGTGGGGCTCCCAGCCCTCTGCCCTTGGCTGAGACAATACCAGGCTCAAAATTCCACCGTTAGGGCCAGGCGCGGTGGCTCACGCCTGTAATCCCAACACTCTGGGAGGCTGAGGCGGGCGGATCGTTTGAGCTCAGGAGTTCGAGACCAGCCTGAGCAAGAGCGAGACCCTGTCTCTACCAAAAATAGAAAGAAATTAATCGGACAGCTAAAAATATATATAGAAAAAAAAATTAGCCAAGCATGGTGGCACGTGCCTGTAGTCCCAGCTACTCGGGAGGCTGAGGCAGGAAGAACGCTTGAGCCCAGGAATTTGAGGTTGCTGTGAGCTATGATGATGCCACGGCACTCTAGCCCGGGCAACACAGTGAGACTCTGTCTCAAAAAAAAAAAATTCCACCGTTAGAAATTCCTCTCCTTGGGTAAGCATTCAGTTGGGTGGCAAATCATTCCCAGAGGAATAACATGGAAGGATGGTTCTGGGCCAAGGAGGGAGTGATGGGAAAAAGAGACCTGGGAACAGTGGCGAGCCAGGCAGCGCCAGAGGGGCCAGAGCCCTCGCTAAGCCAGGTCTCACGCGTGACCTCAACAGTACAGGCCGTCTGTAACTGAGCGAGCACTGCTGGACTGGGTCACTGGGAAGGGATGAGCAGGTGTCACTGCTGTGTCCACTCCCCTCCCTTGGCCAGGGCTCCTTAGCCCTTCCTGCTGTGCCCCTGGGAAGTGGGCTGTGCCAGGCCCACACAGCAAGGCTGTTTTTTCAGTGCAGTTCGGCCCAGCGGCTCTGTGGGTCGTTCCTCCCTGCTTGGGTGGGAACCTGCACTCACTCTTTCAACAAAGGGTGCTGAGCAAGCCGAGTGCCACGCGGGGAGCTGGGAGCTGGGAGTGAGCAGGAGACCCAGTCCTGCTCTTCTCTGGGAGCTAGCGAGCAGCCCAGGGGAGCAGACATGAATACATAGCCACACTGAACGCATAATCACGTGTGGGAGGGGCCCTGGAGCAAAAGCCAAGCTGCCAGAAGGGCGAGAAACAGGGCAGTCACTGAGACAGAAGAGGGGAGGCCTGTGGGAGCCCCGAAGGCCGGTGCAGGTGGTGGGGGGAAGTGTCCTAAGCAGAGGGAGCCCGTGCAAAGGCTCTGAGATGGGAACAGGCTGGGACCACAGGCCACCTGGGGAGGACTTTGGGAAGTTATGGGGTTAGGGGAGTCAAGGGGGAGGTGACCCACTCAGATTTGCAATTTTAAAAGGCCCCTCTGGCTGCAGGACAGAGAAAAGACGGAGGAAACCATTGCTGCCATCAGCAGAGGTGACGGTGACCCGGGGCCGAGTTGGACAGTAAAGGTGGAAGAAATTCACAGATTCAGGAGTTACGTAAGGGGGAGATGGCCCGGATTCAGTAAAGACGATGAGAGAGAAGGAGAGGTTTCCGGTTTGAGCAGCTGGGTGACGGGACAGGAGGTAGACAGGGGAGGGTCTGGCGAGTTCTTGGAGGGTTTTGCCGCTGGTGGTGAGCGAAGCCCCTTCACTTTCCGGCTGTGCAAGGTGACTGGGCCGATAAGGATAACGTTGAGCATTTAACGTAAGCTAGGCACTGCTGGGTGTGCTACGCAGGTTATTTCGTTTAGTCCTCACAACAGTGGCAGGTCCCCTTATGATCTCCATTTTACAGACAAGGAAATGGAGACTCAGGTTAAGGAAGCTGCCCAAGGTCTCCTATAATTGGCGGGTGATGGCGCCAGCCTCCCAGCCCCTGTAGCCACCATGCCGTCCACCTCAGGGCCTCAGTGTCCCAGCCAGTTAAATGGAGTTAACGGCAGTTCCCTCACTGAGCCAGGAAGCTCCCTGCACAGTGTGACACGTGGCAGGCACTTAACAAGTGCCACATCCCTTCCCTTTCTCCTGAGCCGAAAGCTCTGTTTCACAAGGAAGAAGCCTCGTAAATATTTCAGTGGTTTCTGCGTAGTCAAGGCTGTGAAGCCCGTTCTCTGCAGCACCTGTGACAGGGAGATCTGGAGATGTCTCTGGGCCTGTTGCAGGTGTTTGATCAGCTGCATTTTCAAAAAAAGACCTTTCCTCAGAACAGCTGACAATCTCTGGGGTGAAATAGATCTGCAGGCTTTTTCTGGAGAGAGGACAGAGCATGAGCTGGCCCACGGTCCCATTTCTAAACAAGGCCACTGCCAAGCCCTGACAGCCATGCATGGGCTGCTCCAGCTGCACACTCACACCCAACCTATAGACCGTCGCACGAGGGGGCCTGGAAGGGCTGCAGGGAGCCCAGAAAGAAAGGAAGGGAACAGACTGTGCCCCCACAGCAGGGAATGAAGTCAGAATTGAGGGCAAGTGACCTGGGCCTGTGTCTCTGGGGTTAGGGTTAGGGTTAGGGTCATGCCCTCACCTACCCAGGCTGGCCTGATGGACTAAGCAGACAACTTAGGCTGAGGCTGGGAGGGAAGAGAAGAGGGAGGACAGAGAGTCGTGGGCACTGGACAGTGTGACCTCTCAAGGGGTCCTCTGGCTTGAAGGTTTTGTGATTTTAGATATTGGGGGAGGAAGTGGGGGAAGAAAGTCACTTGACCGGGTCACCAAGAAGAAGGAACGGTGTGGGGGGTGGATTCTGCAGAGCCCTGAGGCGTCCAGCCTTAGTCTCCCATCCGCAACACAGAGCCCCCATTGGGTGGCTGACACTGCCGGGCCCCATCCCCAAGATGCTGCGGAGAAGATAAGACAGGCCCACGTTAAACTGTTGAACCCAGGGCCAGCAGGCTGTGTGGGAAGAACCTCAACACAGGCAAGTGGTGCAGATGGAGGCCGGAAGCCCTGGGGACGTTTGGCATTCTAACGGGTCTTTGAAGACCACATAGGATTTTTTAAAATGTATATTAAACAGATTATTTTTTCCAATTATATAAGTAATGAATACATGCTCATAATATAAAAATTTTAAAGAAAATGTAGAAAAGTAAAAAGAAGAGAATAGTTGCCTAGTTCCAAAACCCAGAGAAAACTGTGGTTAAAATACAGGTGTGTTTTCTTCTGGCCTTTTCTCTATGTTACACTGGCTTCTTTGTTCACGAAATTTTGTAGCTTAAGCATTTTGAATGGTAGCATTTGGCAGATGCAGCTGAAGGAAGGAGTGGAGAGGCATTCCGAATGCAGGACACAGCAGAGCGAGGGTGTGCTGTTCCCGGGCTGTTTAGGTACCCAAGTCAGGGTGATGGAGCCCACAGGCAGGCGGGACCCTTGATCTCCCTGGGCCCCATCCCCTCAGCTCTGAGTGGGTAATGGGCAACACCCTTGGCTCATCTTCAGCCCATTCTTCTGCCTGGCACCTCAGGCTGGGACTCCAGGAAGGAACAAGGTCGCAGCCCTCCTTCCAGGCAACGTCTCCCAGGGAGGCGGAGCCTGTTTCTTAGGTAACGGAATTGTGTCTCCAGCTCCAAAACTAAGTAAGGCAGACCAAATCCCAGGATGGGTAATCTGGATCTGTGCTGTCCAAGATAGTAGCCACTAACCACATGTGGCTATCAAGCACTTAATATTCAGCTAGTCCAAACTGAGATGTGCTATAATGTAAAATGCACAATGAGTTTCAAAGACAGTATGAAAAGCAAATGCAAAATATCTTTTTTGTAATTATGTTGATTACATGTTGAAGTGATAATATTTTAGGTATACTGGGTTAAATAAAATATGTTATTAAAACTGGCAAGTTTTAAAATACAGTGGCTCATGTTTATAATCCTAGCACTTTAGGAGACCAAGGTGGTAGGATTCCTTGAGGCCAGGAGTTTGAGACCAGCCTGAGCAACATTGCAAGACCTCATCTCTACAAAAAATTAAAAAATTAGGCCGGGCGCGGTGGCTCACGCCTGTAATCCTAGCTCTCTGGGAGGCCGAGGCGGGCGGATTGTTTGAGCTCAGGAGTTCGAAACCAGCCTGAGCAAGAGCGAGACCCCGTCTCTACCAAAAATAGAAAGAAATTAATT
>CAUYSK010042686.1:0-78860 GCA_963575035.1 Avahi laniger | reverse complement strand
CGACTGGACTGAAATATACATTGTGCAGAATAATAGACCGTGATGATGAATTATTTTATCAAAAAATAATTTTAAAATACAGTATTTCCTAATTTTCATATTTTTTAAAAAAATTTCAGAATATTATGGGGGCACAAACATAATATACCAAGGGTTCTCAAAGTGGACCTCACCTCTGTTTTATTTTGAGGTTGACAGAATCAGTCAGTGGATGGATGTAGACATGGGATGACACTGTAATGAAAATCAAGGAATTCAAAGTGAAAGACACATCCTTTCCCAGTGAAGTGATGAGGAATGTGTGTTCACACATACTCCTAATGAGGCAAAGCGATACACAGTAATTGCCAAATGATTGATACAATTAGTAGATACTTATATTAATTTAGAGAAGAGAGTGATCACTTGTTGGAGAGGATTTAGGCAGATGGAAAAGAAATGTAAGAATGATTTAAACATAGATCAAGAAAGTAATTGCCACTAAGATGTCTGTAGAGAATTGACTAGGAACTTAGAAAAGATAGTGATTCATTCATTAATCCATTTTTCAATGACTTCTTGGATTTCTACTCTTTACTAGGTGCTGTATTTGGTTCTAGGAACACTAAGCTAAATGCGATGTAGTCCTTTTGAGGACATGCCAGAATATAAGAGAGAGCTGAAGCCGTGGATTTGAGTAGATAATAGAACTGCAAAATTTTTGAATGTATTTAATCCAATCTTTCACTCAATACAAAAATCCTCTAAGACAGATTCTTTTTTTTTTTTTTTTGACAGATTCTTAAAAGGTAGTAATAAACTTGAGATGACAAAATAAAGGTCAAAAAAAGTAGTAGTGAACATCTCTTTGAATACTGTTAGTGACATTCCTTCATTTAATAAGAATTTAAAGATTATCTCACATATGCAAGCATTGTAGAAGGTACTGGAGATACAATGATAAATAAGATAAAACATCTGTCCTCCAGATATTTATAGTTTTCAGAAACTCACTAACCTTACAAGACATTTTCCACTTTTGGAAGACTTTAACTGTTAGAAATTTTGCTTTATTTATATAATCAAAGCAACGTAAATGCCAAATACAGATTTAGCAAAACTATGTGATATAAATACATTAAGAGGTACAGCAAAGGAAAATCCTCATATTTCATAGTAAGAATAAATAAAGAATATTTAAAACTAAAGAATCAAGAAATAGCAGTATAAGCATGTTATTTAGAAACATGAACAGAGGAAATGCTAGAAGAGTTGAAAGTGATTGCTTCAGGGAAATGAAAATTAAGGAGTGAGATGCAGTGGACACAACTGCTATTTTTTTGTTTGTCTTATATAACTTGATGAATTTAAAGCTATGTAAGTATAATCTTTTGATTTAAAAATTCATTAAAAATGAAATAAATCAGGCCAGGCACAGTGGCTCATGCCCGTAATCCTAGCAGGGTCATGTAAGGCCAGGAGTTTGAGACCAGCCTGGGTAACATAGCAAGACCCCATCTCTATGAAAAATAGAAAAATTATCTGGGCATGGTAGCATATGACTATAGTCCTAGCTACTGAGGAGGCTGAGGCAGGAAGATTGCTTGTGCCCAGGAATTCGATGCTGCAGTGAGCTATGATGGCACCAACCTAGGTGACAGAGCAAGGCTCTGTCTCTTAAAAAACTTGAGAAATGGTCCTTTTCTGAGGTCCAGCTGTACCTTCTCCATTGGATTTTCATAGATAGCAAGCTACCCTTCTAGTACCTTTTTCCTGCTTAATTGAAACCAAGTGAGTTTCTGTTATTCACAAACAGAAGCACTCAAATACATAATATTCTAACAGTAACATACAATTGAAGGGCAAACAAATAGTGTAATAATTGGGAAGTTAAAATTTTTTTTTCCCAAAATTTGCTTTTTAAAAATGGATACTCACCCTTTAAAATCCTAAGTGTCACTCCAAATCCTTGTATTTGTCATCAGATTATTAAAATCATTACTGAGCAGGGGGTTGGCAAACTTTTTCTGTAACAGGCCAGATGGTAAATATTTTAGGCTCTGTGGGCCATACAGCCTCTGCACCACTGCTCAGCTCTGCCTTTGGAACAGGAAAGCAGACTAGACAATATAGATGAGTGTGGTTGTATGCCAACAAAATTTTATTTACAAAACAAATGGTAGGCCAGATTTTGTCTGTGACCATAGTTTATTGACCTACTTTACAGCTAGGGCCACTCTATACAGTTGAACAATTTGTATACAAAAGTGAGTGACTAAGAAGATGAGTGGGGCTGAAATGCAGCCGCACTCCCCTTGCCATCCTCTGCACCAGAGAGCGACACTGTGTCTGCCCAGAGAAGGGAGAACCTTTCTCTAACTCGTCTGCCCAATGGGGATGCTTTTTTCTAATCATACCATGGTTCCGTGGCTAGTTGCTGCCCTGTTTACAACCACAGAGAACATACAAAGATTCAAATGTTTACAGGTCATTGATAACATTCTACATGAGACTTCTTTTTTTGAGACAAAATATCCCCAGATATCTCTCCATTCTTTCCATGACCTAATGTTGAATCACTTCATTTTCCTGATCATTCCCTTGGGGATAGGCTCCAGTGTACCAATGTCCCAGAACTATATACAGTACTCCAGGAATGGTCTAAGGAGTGTGGAGCAGAGCTATTATTATTAATGTAGCTGTAGTATCACATTAGTTTTTGAGCAGTAAATATCTACTATGGACTTGTATTCACATTACACTTGTTGCCAGCTGAAGTCCCTTGGTCCTTTTAAACATCTGTGATTATTAAAATATAGGGAGGTTTTTTTTATTTTTATTTTATTTATTTATTTTTTTTTTTTTGAGACAGAGTCTTACTCTGTTGCCCAGGCTAGAGTGCCGTGGCAACAGCCTAGCTCACAGCAACCTCGAACTCCTGGGCTCAAGCGATCCTACTGCCTCAGCCTCCTGAGTAGCTGGGACTACAGGCATGTGCCACCATGCCTGGCTAATTTTTTCTATATATATGTTTTTAATTATCCAGATAATTTCTTTCTATTTTTAGTAGAGACAGGGTCTCGCTCTTGCTCAAGCTGGTCTCGAACTCCTGACTTTGAGCAATCCACCTGCCTCGGCCTCCCAGAGTGCTAAGATTATAGGCGTGAGCCACTGTGCACGGCCTTGTTTTTCTTTAAGATGAGTTCTCACTATGTTACCCAGGCTGATCTTGAACTGTTCAGCTCAAGTGATCCTCCTGCCTCAGCCTCCTGAGTAGGTGGGACTACAAGTACTCGCCACCACACATAGCTTCTGAGATACAGTTCTTTTATGTTATACTTCTTCAGTTGAGTTTCTGGACCCCAGGTTTAGACATTATGCTTGTTCTTGTGAAATCCCATTTTTTAGAATTGGTTCATTGTACCAGGTAATTCAGAAGGAGATATTAGCTCTCAGTGCTCCATAAGAACTCTAAATTTGATATGTCTGCCACCTATCATCTTATCTAGATCACAGATTAAAATGTTGAAAATGGTGAAAGCCAGAGGATGGTGAGAGAGCATGAAAGGACAACTCAAATAATATCAAGTATAAATTAAGAAATATAAAATGTTCACTCTCACTAATAATAGAATAAATACAGACTAAAATATTAATCATTAATGACAGGCAAAAATGCTTAAAATATATAAAGTACCTAGAATTGGAAAGGTTGGGGTGAAACATGTGCTCATATATTTCTGCAAGTAGTATAACTTGGTATAATCTGCTTAGAAATCAATATGACAATATGTATTGAGAAGTTTCCAATTTTTTTCTTACTTCTTTACCCAGGAAATTTATCCTAGGGAAGAAATGAAAAGAAGAAAAATAAAAGTTGAAAAAGTGCATTTGAAAATTATGTATAATGCTTAAAAGCTGAAGACAATGTCTTAAATGTCCTACAGATACTGTATTTGAGTATCCTGATGGAAGAAACATTATGATAAAGAGCTGAAATTAAAAGCTTTAAGATTGTGTAAAAATACAAAGAATATTTATATATTAAGTGAAAAAACTATATGATAACATAAAATTGGACAAAACTAAGGAAAGAACTAATGAAACATGAAAATATGTATTTGAATATTGATACTGTGGTGTGAATTTTTTATTTTAAATTTTTTCTCAATGTTACTAAAATATTGTCTTTACATCAGGTGCATTTTATACTAAAATTTACTACCACATAAAATATATTATACTATCTGATATTTTGAAAAGTCTTTGTTGAGGGAAATTCAAAAAAAGTTAGGAAAATGATTTAGGAGAGAATCTTTGATGCTTTTAGAAAACTTTTACAGAAAGGAAAAGAGTCATTGAGCTACAGTCTAGTTATTAAACAAAGAGTGGGAGATGGTTGATGAGACAGTGGAAATGTCTTCCTGGCCAAAATTTGGAGAAAATTGTTCCAGTAAATCTAGCTACTAATCTTCAAGAAATAAGAGTTAAATACTTTAAATTGAAATATTTTATAAATGGCATAAACCTTGTGATCTCTTTGGACTTCTCTTCTCCAACATATTTTCTAGATTAATTGCATATTTATTGCTTGAGATAGTGATTATTTATTATGAGTTTCTACCAGACTGTGGAGGAATTTCTCAAGAAAGTAATTTCCACGTTTTGAAATTTAAAATAATTCTGGCAAAATCTTTAACGTTGGCAGTAAACTGAGGGAGGGCATCCTTGAAGGGGAGAAGTGCAGGTCACCATCACCTGGGGGTCTGTGTCAGGACATGTTCAGCTGCAAGTAATAGCTGACATCAGCACATTTAAGGATGTTTACTGTTTCATTAACCAGATGTCTGGAGGTGGACAGTTTCAGGGTTGATTTGATGGTGCAACAATGTCACTGAGGACCTGGGCTCTTTCTAACCCTCCCCACCACCCTCAGTTTGGATTCATCCCCAGGATTTTGCCTCACAGTTGCAAGAGGGCTACATAGGTCCAAGCATCATGGTCTCCCATTCTTGAGTCCAAAGCAGGAAAGAACCAGTAATGAGCCATGTCCCTTGGATGCTAGGTTCAGTTGGAGAAAGTGTTGATTATAATGGTGAGGCAGTAAAGATAAGCGTCTTAGCAAAGTCTACTGTGGACCTCCCTCCTTGTGTTTGACCAATAAAAATCTCCCCCATAAGAGCAGGTAGAACTCTTGTAGGGTAGGGTTTAGACTAGAGAGAAGACACTAAGAGAGGAGTAGTGAGTGCTTTTTCTTTTTTGGTAGAAAGAGTTCACCATCGACTCACAGGCATATACTCAGTTCCTGAGGCAGTGTAGACTGAAGCTTATACCCTAAGGTTCTTTGGTAGCTCTTACAGATCCCTGCAAACTGGGATCTAGACTAATGTCTTCCTTTCTTTCTTTTTCCCTAATTATACCAAATTTTATTCCCTGAGAATTCTCTACCAGTGTATGTCCAGGCTAGGATGTGGTGGCCACTGCCTAAAGGAGGCCAGTGCTGTGGGAGCCCTTGACCCGGTTGGAGGATATTCTGTGTTCATCTGGACTGGAATCTCCCACACTGGTCATAGCTGTGAAGCACCCCAGGCCACGGACCCTGGGCCACTGCATCAGCTGGATGGGCTTGGTTTCCCAACTGGTTAAGAACCACTAGTCTATAATATTTTACTTTCTGTGACTTTTCATCTTTGAAAAATCATTTATTTTCTACTGCCTTTGTTCAAAGAATTTTAGAGCTTGATGGTACCTTAATAGATTATCTAGTTTGTTCATGTCAGTCAGGACTTAAATTAGAAAAAGATAGACATGAAAAGGGAAAAGTTTTAAAGTTAGCCAAAGAAGATTCCAGAATCTTCAACATTAAAATATTTGTTTCAAAATAATTGTTGAGTGCTTTTACTATGAGCAAGGAGAAGGAGACCTGAAAAGATTTCTGGTCTTAGAATCAGAAAACTTTGGCTCAGGATCCAGGTTTATCTCTTTAACATGAACACCACAGTTAACCTTACTGAGCTTCAGTTTTCACATCCATAACATGAAAATAATAACATTTTTTTCTTATTTCCATCACCTGGCTCTTTGAGGATCAAATCAGATAAAGTATTTTTAAACTATAAAGTACTATATGCAGAGAAAATATCAAGACATTATTGCTACATATAATGACAAATAAAAAGATGAGTAAGACAGCATTACTGTGAAGGAATTTATGACCTAGATGATTCACAACTTTTATTCTGCCCCAATATAACTGAGAGATGCAATACATTCACTTCAGTAACAGTGGTTCTTTTGGGGTTGAGGGTAAAATGGGAGTATGGTTTGGGGTGGAGAAGTGTGCTGTAAGGGAGATAAAAGCAAAATACCACAGCTTTTATAGAAGGAAGAGAGCACATAGGGACCTACAGCTTTGGTGAGGCGTCTTGAAGGATGGGTAAAATTTGGAAAGGGGAAAATGGAGAAATGAGCAAAGACACATAGGTATGAAAGAATAGTGCCAGTGTGCTCATCTGTAAAGGAGGCATATAGAATAGTACTTACTTCACAGGATCGTTGTGAAAATTAAATGAAATAAGCCATGTGAAGGACTTAGCACAGTGTCTGGTATAGGATATGAGTGTTCCATATACGGTAAACCTCTATTATTATTACTTAAACCTGTAATTCTGTAGGCAGAAAAATGGCCTCCCAAAGATGTTCATGTCCTAATCTCTGGAACATACAAATATGTTAAGTTACATAGAAAAGGGGAATTAAAGTTGCAGATGGAATTGAGGTTGCTCATCAGTTGACCTTAAAATAGGGAGATTATCCAGGTAGGCCTAATTTGATCACAAGAGTCTTTGTATTTTTTTAATATTTTTGTGAGACAGAGTCTCGCTCTCTTGCCCCAGCTAGAGTACAGTGGCATCATTATAGCTCACTGCAACCTCAAACTCTTGGATTCAAGTGATCCTTTTGCTTCTGCCTCCTGAGTAGCTGAGATTACAGTTTCAAGTCATGATGACTGACTAATTTTCCTATTTTTTGTAGAGAGAGGCTCTCGCTCTTGCTCATCCGAACTCCTAAGCTCAAGCAGTTCTCCCGCTTTGGCCTCCCAGAGTGCAAGAATTACAGGTGTGAGCCATGGCTGCCAGCCATCAAAAGAGTCTTTAAAAGTGCAAGAAGGAAGCAGAAGAGGATAATCAGAGGGCGATAGATATGACTACTCAAGAACGGTCAGAGAGGTTTAACCTCACTGGCTTTCAAGATGGAGGAAGGGGGCCATGAGCCAAGGAATGTGAGTGGCCTCTAGAAGAGGAAAAGATGAAGAAACAGATTCAGCCCATGGACCTCCAGAGAAGATCACAACCCTGCCGGCATCTTCATTTTAGCCCGGTGAGATCCATATTGAACTTCTGATCTCCAGAATGGTAAGACAATATATTCATGTTATTTTAAGCCACCCAAGCTTGTGGTACTTTGTTACAGCAGCAATGGGTAACTAATATACTAATCTATAAGCATCATGAAGCAAGTTCCTGGTACAATCTGATCACTGTTTATTTCTAGCATTCCAGCTATAGTGGACTCTCAATAAATTATTTGAATGATTGAATGAATAGGCATTCTAGGAACATGTTGTGGTGAAGCTTGGCAGGAAGTTTTGCTGTGGCCTAGGTGTAAATGAATCTTGAAGATTGGTTAGTGTCATAATTTGAGGGCTTTTGAATAGCAGGTTACAGAGTTTATTCATAATTAGGTCGGCAATATAGATCCACTGAAGATTTTTGAGCATTAAAGAAACAAGATTGGAGCTACATGTTAGGAGATTCATCTGGGCAGTATTAAGTGAAATTTTAAAAAAGTATTACTGCATGATTTTAGAATTTTGTCTATTTATGTATCCTACTTTTATGTCTAAAAATGATCATACTGTTTTCAAAGTTATAGTACTAATTTGTTGACTCTTGCTTCTCTAATTGTTCATTATAATACTTAGCTTTTCCCCCCACATTTATGGTTCAATATGTCAATATTCTCCCAATCTAATACAAATAGTCTCAAACTGATTATTTTTATATGTGATTAGAACTGAGCTCCAAAATGATTAAGCAAAAGGAAAGCACAAGTGGGGGCTACAACTAAGATAGAATGGTCTGAGAGCTTACAAAAAATTATGTGGTGACTTCATTTCATTGTTAATATGGGAATCAGACTTAGTAGATTAGAGAAAGGCCCATGGATGTAATATATTTTGATTTCAACAAAAATGTGACAATGTTTCTTATAATATCTTCCTGAATAAGAAATTGTGAGGTAGATGGTAACAACATAAGGCAATCTAGAGGCTAATGGGCTGATTATACCCCAAAAGTGCCTACAAATGTATAATTATCAGCATACTCAAGTCTCCAGAAGAGTGACATTTTGTCATTGAGTCTGTTCCAACTGGTAGTGTCATTGATGACTTGGTTTTAGGTAGAAGAATACTTGTTTAGTTTACTAAAAGATTAATGAAAATCAGATATTACAGAATTCCGATTCAAAAGTACTCCAACAGGTAGGAATGTTGGACTGAAGCTAAGAAAATGAAATTTAACAGAAATAAATGTCACATCCTCCAAGTACATAGTCCAAGGCACACATAATTTTCCAGTAGTTCTTGTGAAGAATAAAAAGGATGGTTTTTAGCTGACTTTAAATTTGAGTTAACAATATAGAGAAGTTGCTTACATTGAAGTTTTGACATAATCTAAAATTTGCCTTTTTATATTCTGGCAAGCACAGAAGTTATACGTTTTTTTTCTGTGGTGTTTGGCAGTAATGGGGAAATTACTTCCTCAAAGGTTTCTGTCCTGCCAGGCTGCCCCTTTCCTGGTCCTGTGGCTAGAGAAAACAGGGGTTTTGGGGACCTTTTTATGTTTTCATCTGTTGGCATTTCTGAATTGGTGGCTTCCACATCACCCAGCCTCAGATGTGTGTGGAAAAGAAAAGCCAGAGAACTCACTGCCATGCCCTTCTTTGGGTTCTGAGATCCCTAGCCTGTCTGCCTTCTTTCCATGTTTCAGTGTCTTCTTCTATTTGTTTTATATCTTATGTCTAGGGTGTTTAGGGGTTTTGGTTGTAATTAGCAGGAAGAATAGGGAAAGTACATGTATTCCGTCTTCCTGGGAGCAGTTCTGTCATCTCAGTTTGTATGGTCTTTATGTATTTCCCATTAAGTAGTTTTAAACCATATCAGAGAGTTGAGATGACATTTGTAAAAAAACCAAAATTACTTTAAAATAGGTCTAATGACAAGGCTGAATTTTTTCTTGATAAATCATGCTATATTTAATATTATTTGTTTATGTGAAAGTATACAGCTGAAAAAATTTTTTAGAAGAATATTATCTGAACTAAAAATTCATGCTATATCCTTGGAGTAAGTAGAAAATTTAGAATATTAGAAACAACTTTGAACTAGCAGTTAGAAACCCAGGTTCTAGTTCAGTCTTCCACTATCCAGCTCTGTTACCTTGGGCAGATCTCCTGGCATCTCAGTATTCTCAATGTGAATTAAGATTGTTGGATGATCTGCAAGTTTCCTTCTAGCTCTAACATTTTTATTTTCCTCTCAACAATTCAACTACTTTTTTAACAAAGTATGTAGATTTTCTGTAATACAGGGTGTAAAATATGTTGGTTAAACCAAGTAAAATCCACAAAATTATGTAAGACAAATAAGGACAGCTATAATTTATTGAATGTTTACTGTGTTCCAGTGCCTATAGTAAGTGTTTTAAAAATATTATCCAGTTCTCAAAACATTGAAGTAGAAGTTATACTCATTTTGTAGATGAGAAAACTGGGGCTAAGAAAGGTAAAAAATATGTCCAAGAATATTTTGTTGTAAAGATGTATTTGATTCCAAGTCTGTTTGATTCCAGAGCTGATGTTCATAACCACTCATATATACTTTTTATTTTATTTTTTTGGCCATTTCTCAAGAAGCGAATTAGTTTATAGAAATGGGATCCTAAAGCAAAGGTTCTGGGTAGCCAAGAGATACATTTTATTTTTAATTTCTTCAATCACTTTATTCTGCTTGGATTCATATTTTTAACTGCTCAAATTATAAGTAAATAAAATAGATGCATAGTTTGTTTTTTCTGTTTATTTTTATTTTTCATCACTTATTTATCAGATATAGGAAGGATTATTACCCTTGAGAGGTAAGGGAATAAACTGAGGATTGTGAACAATCATTACTCAAGAACAAAAATTTAATTTACCAACTTCTCATAAACTTTTAGTATCTCAGGAGTCTCAGGAACTAGAAAAAAATACTGTCTTTATGTATAAATTTTATTCACTTAATGAATGGATAAGGAACCATTTGTAAGACTATTCGAGCTAATCAAAAGGTGGAGGTCAAGAAGAAATTAAAAATGTGGAAAAAGAGGAAACAGAAGAATAGAGAGAGAAAGCAGTGCCAAATTTAAGAGTATATAATAATGTTAGCACTTTAACATACTAGTTCCTAAAAATATTTCATAAAAATATTCTGTTTGGTTTTAAGTTAAATGTGCATGCACTATAAAATGAACTCTTGAATACTCTGCAATTTGTTGAGATCTTATGTTTTTTTAGAACCAAAATTGTGTTTAAAAAGATTTATCCTCTTAATTGAAATCAATTCTATAAGTTTGTGTAAATACCTGGTATACACTTACATGGCAAAAGACTCTGAAGAATTTATAATACTGTGATTAACATGGAAGGGAGAGGATAACAATGTGAGAAGCCAGGACTACATTAATCCTTATTTTATCCTTTTCTTTCATCATCAAGTCCCCCTAACTTTCCACTGGCTCGCTCCGTGAGATTTTCTACACCAGCCTGCAGGGGTATTCCAATGGAAGTTATTCAAATTTCACATTACTAAGTGTTCTCAGAATTACTGAGGGAACCAATTGTAATGGAAAAAGTTGCTGCAATATCATTCTTTTATTAGGATTTAGGAAGCTGGTAATTGGCTCTGTAATCTTGTTCTGAGATCAGAGTATGCTTTTCTAGGAAAACGATTTTCTTTTCAGAAAGTTACCATGATTTTGCTAGAGAACTGGTTCCTGGTTAGAAGTTTTGCCATAAACCTTTGTGTGGAGAGGGTATACTGGTGTAGAGAAGCAGCTTTCAAATTATTTTTTTAGTTTTTACTGAAACTAAACAAAGTAAATATCTGGTTCAAACAAAATATTACCTATAAGTCCAAAATAAGACATATAAAAACTGCTCAATTCTGGGTGGAGTGGAAGTGGGAATAGGGCATAGCTCTGTTCTTTGCTCATCCCATTCATGCATGAAGCATTTTCTATTGCACCCCTTAGAGTGTGAGCAGCACAGTTGGAAAAACCATCAGTGAAATGTAAAGATCAGTAGATTAGGAACCAAAAGACCTAGAGTCCCAGTCCTGCTATCAGCAAGCTGTATTACTGAAACTCTGTGGGTCCAAATTTCCTCATCTGTGAAATAAGGAGATTGAACTAGGTCTCTTTTAGCTCAAATATTTGAGGGAACCATTAGCAACCACAATGTAAATTACAAAACTTCTGTGCTTTATTTGTTCACTCTGCAAAGTTAGATGCTTACTGAAACGTAAAATTTGCATGCCTACCTCAAAGTTCTAAGTGTCAGGATTTTTTTTAACCTTAAAAATTAAAGGAGTTCTCTGAAATTTACAATATAAATTTAAAATATCTAATTGTCCTGGTCTAAGCAATTTCACTATTTCCTTCTCTCTCCATTTGGAATAATCAGTGGTATTTCACTGATGCATTCAGCAAACAATATTGAGTGCCCATCACCTGATAGGCACTGTTAGGTATGGAGATGAATAAAGAATGTCCACTACTCTCCCCCAAAAATACAAAAGGTAAGGTGTTCTTAACAATATGTTCTTTCAACAGAACCTTATTGATTGTAGGTGACACTGCATCCTTTCTAGATGATAGGGATGGCTCTGCAAAGGGACATTTAAAAAGTAAATGAAAAGTGAAGTAGCACTCAGAACTATGTATTTAAAACAAGGATAATTTCTTCAAGCAGAATGCTTTGCTGCCGTTGATCTTTGATCAACTTGAACAAAGAGAAATTAATTTTATAGAGTATGAAAGCGTTTTGCTTTCCCGATAAGCAGAGTATCTCTTAAACATGAAGATGGTTCCACTGCCTAGAGGAAGGCTATCTCCCAGGTGCCACCCATGTTACCCGAATGATTCTGGAATTACTACTGGTTTCTTCAAGTGGATTGGGGTCAAGAGGGAAGAGTTTCGAATGAAGATGTCAAAAGAGGCCTTTGAGGATTTAGATGGGAATTGTGAAAGGCCCATTCCCTCTAGACTTAAACCCAAATCCCCTAGCTCTGATACCAGCAATATCCTTTGGGTAACTCTCCCTTTGTTATCCAGTCTGGTAGATCTCCCAGCTCAATCCACAACTGCACACCTACTCACCCTGAGAGTGACTCTCTCCAAGGTGGAGCCGCCATCCATCTCTTACTCTAGACAATGGCAACGCTCATAGACCCACCCAACTGTTGACTCGTGTTCAAAGGCCACCACCATCACCCATCCAAGCACCATCTTCCAGGAACTGGCCTCTCCCCCATTAGTTCCCGCCCCTCTACTGAGAGCACCCAATGGGTGGAGTCGGGGATGTGGTGGGAGGGGCCTGAGGCGGGCACATTTAAAGAAAGGCAGCGGGGGGAAAGGAGGCAAGAGAGAAGAAGAAAGAGAAACCAGCCGTCCAATGACAAAGCCCAGGGGTGGGCGCCGGCCGCCATCTTGTACCGGGCGGCAGTACATTCACCCGCGTCCTCCGCCCTCGGAGGGGGAGGGGCGGCGACGGAGGCGAGAAAAGTAGCGAGACGCGCCGGGCAGGAGGCGCCAGCAGCAGCGGCCGCCGCCGCGGAGCCGGACGCGGGCGGGGACGGCGGCGGCAGAGGGACCCGGCGAGCGCAGGCGGTCCCCCGAGCGGCCTTCGATGCGGCGCAGCGTGAAGAGGCGGAGGCGCCGGCCCCCGGCCGCCCCGGTTGCGGACGCCCGGGGCGGCGGCTTTAGGGCAGGAGGAGAGGCCGGGCTGGAGGCGCGGGAGGAGAAGGTGGTGTACTCGCGCTCGCAGTTGTCGCTGGCCGACAGCACCAAGGCGCTGGGCGACGCCTTCAAGCTGTTCATGCCCCGCAGCACGGAGTTCATGAGCTCGGACGCGGAGCTCTGGAGCTTCCTCTGCAGCCTCAAGCACCAGTTCTCCCCGCACATCCTGCGCAGCAAGGACGTCTACGGCTACTCCTCCTGCCGGGCCCTGGTACCCGATCCCCCGGCGCTCCCCTCCGCCCGCGGCCAGACGCGCCGGCCCGCCCCGCGCGCCGCGGCCAGGAGGAGGCGCCGTGGAGTCCGGGCGGCAGCCGCCCGCAGGAGGAAGCCGCCGCCGTCGGCCCCGGAGGAGAACTGCCCGGTCAAGCCCGTTGCCCCCGGGCCCTGCTTCGGGGGCCGCACCCTGGAGGAGATCTGGAGGGCGGCCACCCCGACGCTGACCACCTTCCCCACCATCCGCGTCGGCAGCGACGTGTGGGGCGAGCGCAGCCTGGCGGCGGCGCGGCGCAAAGCGCGCCAAGTCCTGCGAGTGAATCTGGAACCCATGGTGAGGCTCCGCCGCTTCCCCGTGCCCCGGGCGTGAGGCACGGCCTCGAGGGCGCCTCCTGCCGGCCCCCGGCCCTGGGACTGAGCTTCCGCCTGGAGGAATGAACAAGTTGTCAGTCGAGTGTTTACAGATCCGGCCAGGACCCCGTCCCCTAGTGCACTTTACGCGCGAAGAAGTCACCGGATGGTTTTCCCTGCCCCCGCCCGCGGGTCGCGGCGCCGCCGTCTGGGACACCGAGGCACGTGTGCCCTCTGCTTCTTCCCAGCACAAGGTCTGCGGAGGGAGGAGACAGCTGGACCCGCGGGGGAGCTCCCTTTTTTTTTTCCTAACCCCAGATTGAGACGTCTCCAGGACTATAGGGGCAGATCCGTTTTCTCCCTTTTGGACTCTACCTCACTGGTCTGGAAGTCCTCCGAAGAAGTCATTATTTTTCCAAAGGAATTTGGTTTCGTGCTTGTGTAATAAAGCCAGAATTTACTTGCTTGTTCGTTATCCCTACCTTTTTCTTTTTGACTGCCACCCCTCTTTCTGGACGAAAGATCGAACATGTTTTGTGGTGTTGCACTAGTTTGTGCTCAGGATATTCTGAATCCCACTCGTTTCCTAAGTTTTACTGGATTCCAAAGCTTTGACCAAGGATATATTTTAAGAGGTTCAAGCTTGTGACTGTTAGTAGTGCAAGGATTTGTATGGCTTTGAATTTCATGGGCTCAGTGATTACAAACAAAGAGATGCAAAGTACAAATGTTTAAACATTTTTAAGATGTTTCTAAAGATTTTATATTGAAATTTAATGTTTATATTTACTGAGCTCCTAAAGAAAACGGTAGAATACACATATAAAGTTTTGTTTAGGAAAAGTAGACTTGTTAAACTCTTTTTAATTGAATAAAAATTAAAGTGCATTGAAACCACATGGCTTGTGATAAAAAAGAATAAATTGTTAAGGATTGGTGTTGGTTACAGGAATGACTGGAATCCAATTGGAGATGATTTGGCCCCATGTCCTGGTCTAACATAATATCCAGGAATATTAATGCAAGGATAATTTATTTTAAGATGGAAGTTGCATAGGAGAGATGCATGTGTGTAAACATTGTGATTAAAATGATGAACAGAATACCCGTTAGAATTACCGGAACTATTGATCTAGAGGGGTGGGGGGCATTTCTTGGTATCAAATAATCGGTTGAGGTAACTTTGGGCAAAATAGATCTTTTTATTTCCTTCTTTGTTTTTGTTGTTGGATAACAAGAAATGTCTGGACTAATATTCATCAATTTTATAAACGTGATAATTAGTTGACGTTTTTGTCCCATGATTTTTTTAATCTTTTTTCCATTGATAATTATGTTTGCAGTTCTGGGTCTTTGTTTGACAGCTGAAGACCACAGGAATCAAACAGGCAAGCCACACAAAATACCCTTCTTTTATACTTTTATAATAGTATTTATACCATATGGCCCAGTGTGGAATTCTTGATTATACAAGTGCCTTTGGTCGTTGGTGGCAGCAAGACTTAATAGTTTTTAGCCAGTGGTGGCACAGTTAGCTTTTACTGCAATACCTAAAGGGTCAAGTAGTGTTTTGTACCACTGTTATTTCAAGTTGAAGTATTCTGCCATGGAACGATCCATACTGGGCTGGAACTTGACATGTGAAATCCTCAATGCTAAGGTTTATCTGTGCTTGGCAGCTTCTTATAAGAATAATGAGTTGCAATTTTGACTCTACTATTCCTAGAATTCAAATGGCATAACTTTCTGAAATGAATATTTCAAGTTTAATAGTCCATAGTAGCAGTGTTGTGACTTTGATTTCAGTGTTTTTATTTTGTAAAAAAAAAAATATGCATATATGACTTTATGCCAGTTTCCTAGTAAGTAAGCCTCTTAGTCTTTTATTCACTACTCAATGATAATGCATTGTTATAAACACTGTCACACGAGTCAATAAAAAGTGAATAATTACCTAGAAGATGGATAGTGTTAAATTATGTGTAATAGGAAGCTTAGACATACTCTTCTGATTGGTAGCTTCCATTGCCAGTTATATTTCAGATACATAGGGTTTTCTTCCCCAAAAGATACTAACTTTTATAGCTAACTAGCAGCTGAAAAAAACCCATATTTGTACCACTTCACTATTGTATATAGTTTTATAATAATTAAAAAATAAATCCAATGGCCATATTAGAATGTAATTTCAACATATAGCTTATCTAGATAGTTTCCCAGAGAATTTTGAAATGAGGCTTAGCTGGGAAGATAATTTTGCTCAGCACACAACTGAAATATAACCATTGATACCAAGCATTTATTTTTACTGAGATTCTTGACATTTTTTCTTATTATGCTTTGTTACTTTAGTGCACTTGAACTCGCATAAATGCTTCTTTGGATTATTTGGGGTGTCTGATTTCAGTTTGGAAATGATTGCCCATCCTAAATTCAATATGGTATTCATCTGGGCTATTAAAAAATAATGTCATTTCTAGTTTGTGAAATAAGATGTAAAAAAATCTTTATTTTTGTCAAGTTTTCTTTAGCAAAACCTATGTTACGACTTCCAAAATGTGAAGAAACATCTAATATAGTTGACTAGTATAGTAATAGAAAAGTGAAAGTATTCCATAGGTACTTTTGGGCAGAATGTGAAAAGAAACTTGGCACAGTGGCCTTTATGGAGAGGTGTCCATTTATTGTCTCTAATGTGAGTCTGAAACTTAGCTTGTGTATAGTTTTTAAAAGAACTCCCATGATCTTTATTCATTCTCTTGCCTTCTCTTATATTTCATGTGGCACAAGTAGAGGGGAAGCTAGGAGGAAATCTTATCACCTTGCTATGCTTTTATTTAATTTTTAACTCTCGAGTGCCTCAGTGTGGTGACTGGCACTTCAAATAACCCTTTGAGATTCCTGATGTCATTTTATCCTCCTTCCTGTCAACCAGCAACTTAATTTTACGTTACTGAAACCAGTAACGTCATGATTGTTGAGGGCAAGCTTCATTGTTGATAGTGCAAAGTGTCGCTGTTGTGGTGTGTATTTATTTTGTCCAAGTTTGAGTACACTGTTGGACAAGTGTAACTTAAACTGGTGATCGACACTTATTGATTTGCTATGTGCAAATGATAGTATTATTTTCCAGAAAACTCTAAAATAAATAAACCTTAAAAATATCTGAATACAGAAAATCTGAGCAATTTTGAACTCAAATTTTTTGTTGTTTTAAGGGTTGCCACAGCACTCTTTCAACTGGTGGTTTTTAATGGATGCATATGCTTAATATTTACTTTATTGGTGTGTTTAAAATATTTTTTGATAGACTGTTTTGTCTTAAGTGCATTAGAAAACAATTGTTTGTAATGGAACCGAAGTGTTTCCCTGGACAGTTTAATGTGCATATGATTAAGATTTACAATCTGGTTGTACTTTGCTTTTTAACTTATTAACTGTAAATAAATTTTAGAGAATACACAGTGTCTGGTTTGTCTAATGATGTTGAAAATTTTTGATACTGGATTTTATGTTTGCATGTGAATCAAAACATCTTAATTTACAATTTGATAAAGTTTGACTTTTTTGTAAGCTTCTAACTCCTGGAAATCTCAAGATGTGTGTTTTGTGTTCCATCAATTCTTTAATTATCTAGTGAATCTCTAGCAGTGCTTCAAGCCCCAGCCATTACCCAGTTTGCCAGCAATAAAAACTCTGTTAAAAAATGCATTGAAATTCAGGGTTCTGGATCATGACCCCAAGTCTCCTTGTGGTGATGACAAAAGATCTAAAGCTCCCTCCCGTTCTTTCATATGGGAGAAAGTAAGAGCGCTCCGTATAAATAGCAGCAGTAAAGGCTGTTCTACAGAATAAGGGTAGAGCTAGAATTTTCATTGTAGTCTAGAAGGCAGAAGTGGAGCAAACTCCTCAGCAAGGGCAAGATTCATGGTACTGTGTGAGCTGTATTTGTCTTTGTACCCAAGTTCCTATTAGTAGTTGGAGGCAGCATAGTATAATAGCTGTGGAGTTGTGGTGCCTGGGATGGAATTAGGCATGGCTTCATGACTTGCAAGTGTTGGGACTCTAGGTAAATTACTCTTTGTGCCTTCAGTTTCCTCAACTATCACATGTGGTTAGTAAAAAACTATCAGGCTGTTGTAAGAATTGAAAGAGATATTCATGCTAAATAGATAGCAGGTACTTAATAAATGCTGTTAGAGGTATGGATGCTGAGAATAAGTATAAATGCTGAGAGTGGTCTGTTGGGAGTTTAGCTCTCCAACTTTTTCAGCATCTCTGGAATAGCATGTGGTCTGAGAAAGCTATAAGACAAAAGAAAGTAATTTGTGGGTGTGTTAAACTGAAGACATAAATGATACACTTTTTAGCTTGCCGACTATACAGCAGGAAGTTGGATTAAGTTGATTTATTACCATTTTCACTGTTAGAGGTTTTCTTTAAAATATTGGGCCTTCTTTTGTCATATCTCTGAAAGACATTTAAAATGTGCTATGTATTTTAAACTATCTGAGAATTTATTAAAGTATTAGATTAAAGTTACTGATCCAAGAACTAGCAAAAGTTTTGCACTAAATTTTCACTTGGATTAAGTTCAGCAAGTGTTGCTTAAAAACCGTCTTAATTGACATGCACAGAACCAAGCTAGAATTAGTTTGTATGAAGTTTATACTTCAGGTGTTAACTAAAACAAAATGAGCAGAAAATTATTACTAAAAGTAAAACTATTCTTGTATCTGAAGCATTGACACAATCATGTTTGTATGTCAGAGATAAAGCCTATAATTTATCTCTAATTTCTCTTAGCACAAAGAATAACAGGACACTCTCTAAGCTGATGAGCAAGCCAAAGTGGTAGTGTCTGAAGTTGCCACAAAAGAATTCCCTGGAAAAGTATTCGATGGAAGTCATGCAGAAGCAAGAAACTCAAAATTGAGCCTGATTGCAGATTTCACAAAAGCAATGACTTCTCACTGTCAGTGCTCTCTTTTATCTTGGCAAATGTTGTTCATTAACCATGATCTATAACATGATGAACATGACCAAAGCCCAATTGGAAGGTAATAATCATAATAACACCAAACATTTTTAGATCAGCAAATTTGAATAAATATTCTACTGGACTCAAAACTGAACTTATTTATCTTCTGAAAGTATTCATAGAAAAGTTAAATTGAGATTCTTCCAAGTAGTAAAATTAACTGTAAAATGTCTTTCTCTCTACTAAGATTTTTTCGAATACATATTCTTTAACTTTAAATGTTTATTTAAAGAATATAGAGAAAAGGGTGTGACTTAGACTTCTAAATCTCACATATTAAAAGAATTATTGAAGCAAAAATATATGTATTAATATAAAAAGTGCATATATTACAAGTGTACAGTTTAGTGAATTTTCACAAATTCAGTAGATTCATGGAACTGGCACTCAGATCTAAAGAAAAAGCATTATCAGTACCTCAGAAGTCTCCCCAGTGTCCCTGTCAGTCCTTACCCACTCACTCTCCCCGCAAGATAACCAAGCATTATTCTGACTCTTTACAGCATAGATAACTTTTACCCATTTTTGGACTTTGTGTAAATGGAATTATGTGTCATGTGCCTAGCTTCTTTCACTTGAAATTGTTTTTGTGACATTCATTCATATCGTTGCATGTACTGTAATTGTAGATCATTTATTCTCATTGGAGTAGCGAGTTCCATTGTGTGAATATTCCACAATATTCAACTATTTATGGGCATTTGGGTAGATTATGAATAAAGCTTCAATGAACATTCTAGAGCATGTCTTTTGGTGAACATGTGGAGTTTTTTTGGTATTTATCTAGGAGAGAATTTTCTGGGTCACAGGGTCACAGAAAATGATCAGTTTTGGTAGATGCTGCTAAACAGTTTTACAAAGTGATTGTATCAACTTACATAGACTCTCATAAAACTCATCTTTAAAAAGTTTGCTCTGTGTAGTACTGTTCTTTTCTTCTTCAAAGCTAAAGAAGTTTTGTTCCTTCCGTTGTTAATATGAAACGAAAAGACATTTTCTCCCTGCGTTTTCTTCTTACCATTTTAAAGCTGAGCTTTTAAAAAAGTCTTTCACATATTAGTTCTTTTCTTCTCCATCCTTTGTACAAAACCAGCTCTGAGATTAGAAATAATGTTGACTATTGTTAACCCAAGCCCAGCAAACTTAAATTGTCCCAAAACCAAGCATGGGAAGAAACTCTGAGTCCATAGCATTCCCAGCGCTTGGGCAGGATTCCATTGAAATAATCCATAACATAGTCGAGACCCTGTCTTGGCAAGGAACTGTCTGATTTGACCTTATATGTTCATTATTCTAGAAAGCTTGGCATTAAGAGGACCGACGGATTGGATGGCAGAAGAGTGGGGCTTTGAAGAAGTGCAGAATATTCAGGTTTGCTTGAAGCCAGCTGAGAAGAGGAAAGTTCCATCTTGGAAGGGGTGGCTCACCAGGGCTCAGTTCTCACTTGTGATATTAATGAAAAACATACTCATGAGAACCCACATGAAGGATGCTTTCAGAACTTTAAAAGGGAATTGTTCCTGTTTCTTAGTGAGGAAAGGGTCTTGGGAGATACTTACTTCACCCTTGCAAGTTCACAGGACTTCTCCACACCAGGCTCTGTTATGTTGGGATTACCTCCTTATGCATCTCTTTCTTCCCTCCTGGATTGTGGATTTCTCATTGGCAGGACTCATGTTTCTCATCTTTGGATCATGACAGCGTTGCTGGCCACATGAGCAGTGCTCAGTGATACTGAATGAATAACTTGTTTCTATGGAGTTCAGACAAACCTGGGACACTGGCTCCCAAATACACAGAAGAACTAGCTGTGTTACTTCAGTTTTGTGTGTAACAGGAGCAATCTGTAATAAAGTTCTCATTTTTTACAAAAACATATCAAATGAACATTTGATGAATTCCTAGCATTTTGTGATCAAACAAATTGAAGACTTAGATGTCTCTTAAGATCATCCTTGCAACCCAGTATCACTTATAATCAGAATCCCTCAGCAAAAAACAGTGCATTGGCTTGAAAATCCTTCCTCCCTCTCTTGCTAGCAGTAGACTTTTGGCAAGCTGCTTAACATCTCTGTTCCTCAGTTTACTCAGCTGTAAAAACAGGCACAATATAGCACCTACCTCATAGAGCTCTGATGAGAATCAAATGAGGTAACACATGTAAAACACTTAGAATAGTGCCTGGAATGTGGTTAGCCTCAAGTCAATAAATGTTAGATTTTATTAGTACTAATGTAAAAAAAAAACTTTATAAAGTCTCAGCTTCCTTACTTGAAATTTTTATATTGGCATGTGTTGAAAGCAAAGAACAACAGCTGCAGTCCATCAAATGTCAATGACAGTCAAACTCATGTGGGAGATTGAGGTCAAATTCACTAAAAGTGGTTTGTGCAAAAGGATGCTGTAGATATCATAAGAAGCACAATGATGTACAAGACTCAGTACAAGCAGATAGCAAAATATTAATAAGAGGGAATACATAGAGTGATAGAAGAAACAAATCAACATTGATTTAATTCCAACCATGCGCTAAGTACTATTCCAATCACGTTTATGCTTCTTTTTCTTTTAAGCAAACCTCAGCAATCCCATGAGATAGGTTATTATCATTCATATTTAATAGATGAATAAACTAAAGCTTAGAGAGTTTAAGAAATGTGCCAAATATCACACATTTAGATGGCAGAGCTAGGATTTGAAAACCACATCTGTCTTATCTCATTTCCTCTACTAATCTTTATAAACATTTTTAGAGGAAGTGAAATAAATTAATCACTCCCTGGGGGAATCTACTATAGGACTGTGAAATCCCAAGGTGGAAAACAATCAATTAAAGAACTCTGTTTTGTTCGCCTTTGCGTTTCTCATGGTGTACACCATAGGTGTTCATTCAATGTTCAGGAAATGAATAAGTCTATGAATGAATGAAAAAAAGCATCAATTCCATGGCATCTGTGATTAAGTTATTTAGTTTGGTGGAGGATCTCAGGGCAAATCTGGTTTATGGTCTAAACAGTGACTGTGGTTTTTGTCTCCTAATTACCACAAGCAGGTGAAAGAGAAGGTTATTTAATGTAACATTTTTCTCAAATTACATGTAAACCAGTAAAAAGCAGACTTCACAAATCTGAACATGGGGAGTAATATGCAGTTTTAAGCCCTCCCACGCCCAATTGCCATTCTGGAACCTCTCTGTGTTGGAATTCTGCAGTCCCCCACTGCAGACACCTCTTCCAATTTATAACGATATCAATTCCATAGACTGCTACAAGGTAGACAAGGGGCTGATTATACTCTAATCCCCTTTTACCTCCTAAACAATTTTGTTAAGTTTTAATTCCCAGGTTTTACTTAGATAAACTACAGAGCTGACAAGCAAACAAAAAAACCTCAGATAATAGACATAGGACGAAAAAGGTACTGAAATAAGGACAGGGTATGTGTGAGTAAATGGGGTGGTGAGACGGGTGGGGGGAAATCGCTAGAGCCTTTAAATGCAAGTTCCCCTTCTAACAGCGGTGGAGTTGTCCCTTGCATTCCGTTGTGCCACAACTTCTTGTTCCCAGCAGATGGTATTCACTTATACACATTTCACAGCTGTACGATGGATCAGCTGCCCCTTTTGGTCACGAGAGAAAACACCACTGATAGAATTCAATCATTCTCTTGCCCTATAATGTTTGCCGGCTGGCTGGTTTTCAAAAGCACCTATTTTCCTTGTAATTCCATAGAACAGGTAGATTTACATCAGTCATACTTTGCTGTTTGCTTTCTTCTTCTCAGTTCATTTATCCACCTATGGCTTTAGCAATTCAACAAAACTTTATTGAGGGCCTCTGCTACAGCCTTAACCACCGACATGAAGGTTGTTTGGAGATGGGGTCTTCAGGAGGTGATTAGGTTTAGATGAGGTGATGAACATAGGTCCTTTATCATGGGATAAGCGCCCTGGTAAGAAGAGATGCTAGAGAATTTGCGTGCTCTCTCATTCTCCACCACGTGAGGACACAGTGAGAAGGCAGCCATCCGCAAGCCCAGAACAGAGCGCATGCCAGAGCCTGCCAATGCTGGCAATCCAGTCTCAGGCTTCCAATCTCCAGAACTGTTGAGAAATAAATGTCTGTTGTTTAAGCTGCCCAGTGTGTGGTACTTTGTTATAGCTGCCCAAACAGACTAAGGCAGCTTCGTGTGCAGAATCTGTTCTAGAGATACACCCCGTGCCCCCATGGCACTTACAGGCTAGTGGATGATTCTTTCTTATTTTCTGTACTTACAGCTACTATACCAGACAGTTCATTCTGTGGCCTTCTGTTGCTTTTTTTTTTTTTTTGTCCTCTGGTGGCTGTCTGCCTGCTTTTTTCCCTCTAATTATGTATAGGGTGGGATCAAATCCAATGCCCTGGGGATAGATGGCTATGGTGAAAGGACTCCTGGATGTGTCTTTTGGTGAATCATACAATTTTTTTTTTCAAAAACTAGTTTACTCTTGAGCTAGATATGTATTATAAAAAAAAGCAAAATAAACTAGAAGGGCTCATCAAAATTGTGTTATATGTCCTAAGGGTTTGACAAACATTCAATGGCTTTTTGGTAAAGTATTTGCCAATTTAAGTGCAATCTTCCAGGACTGTGAAAGGTGTGGCTCAGAGAATCTCTGGAAATAACCCAGCCCAGCCCCCTCCTTTCACTGCTATGGCCCAGAGAGCCACAGTGGGGGTTGTCCAGGGTTGCTCAGCTAATGAGTGGTATAGCTGGAAAGAGAACCCACATCATCTGATTCTCTGTCCAGTGTTTTTTCTGTTGATTCATTTGCCTAGGAGGGTTTAGCTGTTCATAGAATTTTATTGTTTAGGGTGTTTTGTTATGAGAATCAAACATGAGGTAGGGTTCTCAGGTAGCTGGAACTGGGGGAAGGGGCAGTGACAGCAGGTAGGGTGAGAGGCCAGAAGACCTGAAAGGAGAGAGGACACTGAAATGCTAGGAGAGGAGAGTGGGCTAAGGGACACTCTGCCTCTTTCCATTTGCTTTGGGCTAGCCTTCCTAGGAATGTCTGGGCAGACTGGGCCTGAGAGCATGGCAGGGCATTCCAGCCCTGGGAGGGAGGGCTCGGCTTTGCCCAAAACCCAACAGTTGGCTGAGGGAGATTCAAGGGCTTGACACCTTGGGTAGGTTCCTCGATGGTGTGCGTACCAATAGTCTGTGGGAAATTGTGTGTGTGTGTGTGTGTGTGTGTGTGTGTGTGTGTGCGCGCGCGCGTGCGCGCGTATGTGTGTGTTTGTGTGTGTGTATTTGTGAGAGAGACAGAAAGAGAGGGAGGGAGAAAAGATCACAGTGGAAGGATCTGATATTTATTCTGATTGCCTATTCAAAATGTGGCATTTTCCTTAAAAGAAAGTAAGTCCTAATAATAAAAGATAATAATAAAATTAGGTGTAGAAACTGATGTGCCAGTATGTATTGTTAAAAATCCTAAATATGTTTCTTTGATTTTTGAAGTTGGCTTTGGTCTCTGAATCCTGGAAGATGTAGCGGAATATTAAGGATGATTTGGAATAGAACTTTCAGTAGTGTGATTATAATTCATTTCACAGATTGAGCATTCTGGTGGGAGAAATCATCTGACATGTACAGTCAAATGTGTTATCCTGGCCAATGTAGAGCAGAGAGTGAGGCAGAATGGGGTGGGCCTGGGGAGCGCAAGACTTGGAGCCCTAGTTCATAGTCAGCACAATGGCCAACCTGCTGTGAAGGTTTGGGCAAATCAAAGTTCCTTCTATTCTGAAGTTTCGTGATGTGGATTAAAGTTCTACATGAATCTACAATCAAAATTCATTCCTGTATAAATAATTCAGAAAAGAGGGCTTCAGATGGAGCTATTCGGACAGACATGGTTCATCTTTCAAGTCAGTGTTGGAAAATGATGATCAGAACTCCAGGATCATGCGGCCCAGGTTCAGAAATTTTATTTATTCACCATGAGGACATTTTGAAACTGAATTTAACTTTGTCAGAATTCGGTTCTTATTCTATTTTAGGTACTTTTTAGTTAAAATGTTAGGTGAGCAATGTGTTTATCTTAGTTATAGCAGAGCTAATGTGTGAATAGGGACATTATTAGAAAATTAATGATTAAGGGTTATTGAAAAATTTCTATTGTAAGATGGAATCATCTATTTGTATAAACTATGCCTTGAATATAGGTACCAACATGTGAAAGAATACTGCGAGCCTTGGTGTCTATTGAAAAATACAGAATTTTTAACATTGAAAGGTTCTTATGAAAATTTCAACACTCTTAGGTATCATGGCACTGACAGTTAAAAGAAGGGAGACATTTTAGTTGAAATAAATGATTGCTCTTGAAAATAGAAGTGTAAATAGGATTTTGATGAAGTATTTTGCTAATCATTCTTCATTATGCAAAGCAATGTATTATAAATGGAAAAACTAATCTCTCTCTTAGAGAAAAAATATTTTTTAAGAAAACCTTGATTATAGAGGGCTCCTGGAAATTTCACAGAAGACTCTCCTTCCTGTAGATTTGTTTATTTTCCCAATAACCCAGGGACCTTTTTCTGATGTTTTAGTTTGGTGTTCTAGATCTAAGAGTTATGATGATGCATCCCTCAAATACTTTGAGTAAATCTCCTTTTGTATTATAGCATGTTAAAAAAAAGATATATTTAAGATTTCTGTGACAGACCCGCTCTTCTGAAGATAGGTGTGTAAACTGTTTCCACCTTTTCTGGGAAGGAAATTGGCAATAAATATCCAGAACTTTAAACTACTGCTTATACCTTGGCTCAGTAATTTCACATCTAAGATTTTGTTCTAATGCAATAATGAAATAAAAGACTAAATTGGTGTACAAAGATGTTCATGTTGGAATATAAGTAAAAAACTAGAAATAAACAGTGTCTAACAATAGGACAATAATTGAATGTTACAATATTCCCACACAATAAAATTTTACATAGTCATTAAAGTTATGTTTTCATGGCATATTTAGTGCTATGATGTTAAATGAAAAATAGAGGCATTATATAAAATAGTATAGAAGATGTGATCTCAGTTTATTTTTTAAAGTCAAGTTTGTTGAGATATAATTTATAAACAGCAAGATTCTTGCTTTTCAGGTATATACTTTGATTAGTTTTGACAAATGTATACAGTTGTGTAAACACCACCATAATCAAGATGTGGACTCTTTCCACCACCCCAGAAAGTTTCCTCAGGTCTCTCTGTTGTCAATACCTTCCCTCTACTCGAAGCCCCTGACTGTCTTAGTCCCTTTAGGCTGCTGTAACAAAATACCCTAGACTGAGTAACTTATAAACACCGGAGATTTATTCCTCATGGTTCTGAAGACTGGAATGTCTAAAATCAACGCACCAACAAATTTGGTGTCTGGTGAGGGCCTGGTTCCTCATACGCAGTGCCTTCTTTCTGTGTCCTCACATAATAAAAGGGACTAGCTAGCACTCTGTGGTCTCTTTTATAAGGACACAAATGCCATTTATGAAGATGGAGCTCTCATGACCTAATCACCTCCCAAAGGCCCCACCTTCTAATAATAACACGTTGGGGATTAGGTTTCAACATGTGAATTTTGGGAAGTCACAAACATTCAGACCGTAGCTCTGGAAAACAAGTTTTACATTTTCCAGAATGTAAAATAAATGGAATCATACACTATGGGTATGCCTTTTACATCTGGATTCTTTCACCTTTGAGGTTCATTTATGTTGTATGTTATCAGTACCTCCTTCCTTTTATTGCTGAACAGCATTGCATTGTATGGATGTATCACAATCTGTTCATTTACCAGTTGATAGACATTTGGCTTGTTTTCAGTTTCTGGTAGTCATGATCATTTGTGAACAAGACATACTGTTTTATGTCTCTTGGGTAAAACACCTTAAGAGAGGAATTATTAGGTTGCATGGTAAGTGTATGTTTAAGAAACAGCCAAACTCTTTGTCAAAGGGTCTGTACCATTTTGCATTCCTTCCAACAGCATATGAGAGTTCCAGTTGCTTTGCATACTCTCAACTCATGATATTGTCTATTTTTAAATTTTAGCCATCTAATAGGTATGTAGTGGTATCTCACTTCTCTAATGACTAGTGTCAAGCACCTTTTCATGTACTTATAACTCATCCATACATTTTCTTTAGTGAAATATGTATTTAAATATTTTTAAATTGGGCTTGTTTTCTTATGATTGATTTTTGAGAGTTCTTTATAGATGCTACATACAATTCCTTTGTCAGATATGTGATCTGCAAATATTTTTTCCCAGGTTGTAACTTATCTTTTCATTTTTATAATAGTGTTTTTCAAAGAACAAAAGTTTTTAACTGATCAATTTATCTATTTTTTATTTAATTCTTGATGCTTTTATATAAAGTTTTTAGTTCAGAATTGATTTAGATTTAAGAAAACTTGGAAAAATAGTACAAAGGGTTCTCATATACCTCATACCCAGCTTTCTCTATTATTAACATTAGTATGATATATTGTTATAGTCAATTAATATGGTTTATGCTTTTTGTGATCTAAGAAATCTTTGCCTACCCCAAAGTCACAATAATTTTCTATGTTTTTGTATAAAAATTTTATACATTTTGCTTTTAGGTTTATGATACCTTTTAAGTTAATTTTTGTAAGATAATGTTGAAGTTCATTTATTTTTTGCTCTCTGTGTGGATATTCAGCTGTTCCAACACCATTTGCTGAATAGACATTTTTATTTTTGAAAATATGTGTATACATAAAAGAAAATACTGAAGGAGAGCCTTGAATAGCGGTTTTAACTTTTTCTTTTCTTTTTTTTTTTTGCCTTCTATATTTTCCATATGTCTTTACAATTAGCATGAGTGAGCAGAATTTTTGCATGAGCAGATACAACATGATGAAGAATGATAGTGAAAATAAATGCAGGAAAAGCAAAGACTGAGAGAAGCTGGCTTCTGAAAGAGGATTCAGCAGGTCATGTTACTGAGAGGGTGATGGGTAACTGAGCCACTGTTTGCCAATTTCTGAACTAATCACAGAGACTGGGAGGCCGGGCTCTGTTGTGATTCCTCATTTTCTATCTGGTCTGGTCTAGTAGTTGAGAATCCTGTATTTTTCCACATCCACCCTTAAAATAAAACCCCATTACTTAAGACAGATTGAATGAGTCTCTGTTTCTTGCAATCTAAAGGAAACTTACCAGCAAACCTACACAAAGAAAAAGCAGGCAGCTCTTCATGTGGTGAGGATGGATGACTGAAGAAAAACGCATGCTGGCCCCTATGCTTCTCTTCCGGGGTTTGGCCTCTATGTGTGAATTTAGATAAAATATGTCTTTCATTTACAATATTATGTTTCTGGTATAATAAATATATTAGTATTTATTATAAATAAACTGCTAAGATCAGGGGATAACATTGATATATACTCCAATTATTTATTTTTCAAATTTAATTTTCCCATTATTTCAGCTCAGAGATCAGGGTTCTGAAAACAAGTAAATTCTGGATTGGGGTGGAGAGAGAGGGCTATAAGTAAGAAATTTCTGAACAAAGATCAAGACTTATTCCTATAAAACTGGTTATCAGAGAGATATGCAAGGATCTTAGTTCATCTTCTGCTGCAATAACAGAATACCACAGACTTGGTATTTTATAAAGGAAAATTTATTGACTCACAGTTCTGGAGGTTGGGAAGTCCAAGATCAAGAAGTATCTTCTGGTGAGGGCCTTCTTGCTGCATCATAACACAGTGAAAGCCATCACATGGTGAGAGAGCGTGCACATGTGCACATAAGATGGATGGGAAGGAAGAGGGGCAAACTTCATCCTTTTATCAGGAGCCCACTCCTGAAATAACTAACCCACTCTCAAGACAATGGCATTAATCCATTTATGAGAGCACAGCAAACATGACCTAATCACCTCTTTAGGTCCCGCCTCTTAATACCATCGCAATGACCATTAAATTTTAATATGAGTTGAAGAGGAGACATTCAAACCATAGCAGTCACCGAAGCTTGATTTTGGGTACATGAGACATAGCCTGTCATGGTTAAGGTCATGGGCTGAGGATTCAGAATGCCTGTATTTAGAGCTCATCTCTATGACTTTATGAGCTGTGTGATTTTGGCAGATTACAAAGCCTTCTTAACTGTCAATTCCTTCTTCTGCATGCAGAGGTGATTGTGAGGTTTCTATCAGGTAAATGTGCCTGGTTCAGAGTAAATGCTCAATCACTGTTAGTCCTTCTCATCACTCCCGAATGTTCCCCAGCACTGGTGCTGGCGCCTACAGGCCTTGTGTGCATGCCTGAATTTCCAGGCCAATTGTTCACTTTGTGGTGAAGGCCTCCTGTTTCACTAAACCCCTGAGCTACCCCATCTGTTCAACTGTCTCTGTCTTCCTGTGCAGTTTCCCTCCTCCTTTTTAAGACCCTTAATTAGTTTTGGTGATAAAATGATCAGCACCACCTGAGCATCAGCTATTAGCAATAAATGTGGCTCCTCTGAGTAGCTATGGCATACTAATTATTTCCAAATAAAGCTAGTTTTCTGCTGCAGCTTTGATTATCTGCTAAATTATACCAGTGCATATTTTACAATTTTTTTGTTTTAAAATCACTCATCTCACAATCATCTACTCGGTCCAGGAGCACCTGCAATAACATTGGGATAAAATTCCTTTGTTTCATTTTTCTTTCAATTTTTAACCTTATGCATTTTTTTTTTTTTTTTAGTATCCCATTGGGAGATTCTTTTTTTTTTTTTTTTTTCCTATTTTCTGGCTCATGTTTCTTAAATAGCCAATTAATCGTTTAATAGATGCTATCTCTGTGATGTTGTTGCTCTTTTCCAGGCATCAGTATTGTCGTGACAAGTCTAACATGTTAACTCTTTCACCGATTTTCTCTGCAGGTCCACATGACAAAGGCAACAGGTCAAAGGAGCTACTGAGTTGAAACAGCTAAAAGTTCAATTCAGCTAGGATTAGTTTAGCATCTTCCAGAGGCAGTAATCATAGGTCGGGAGACACAGAAATCAACCACAATTGAGTTAAATATGCTAGGTATAAGAATAAACTCTATTTCCAGCATTACAGTGAAACTTTCTTTTTTTGTTGTTAAACTGTGGTTCAACTGTATAACATAAGACAAATACATATTATTTTGGATGCTTATTTTAGTTTTCAGATTGGGTCTCAAGTGTTGGAGATACCAGAGGGAAGGGTGTGTGTGCCCAACTCAAGGGTGTAGAGCTATTTAGAGCTGATTGATTTTGTTTTTCTTTATAACATTTTGTACAATAGAAATATTTCATAATTCATTTATAAAAGAACAGATTTGAGGATTGTATTTGGGGAGAAATCTAGTTGGGAGTCAGTTGCAATAGTCCAGGAGAGGTGAAAATGACAGAGATGAGAGTGGAGGTTGGGGTTGTATAGTAGAGACATGAGGACAGATTTGAGATTTTTTTTTAAATGCTTTTTTGTTGTTTAATTAATAAACTGTAAAATTAACCTTTTTGGTGGACAGTGCTATGAGTTTTACCATGTGTAGAGTCCTGTGACCACCACCCCAATCAACATATAAGACAGTTCCATCGCTCCCCGAAGTTCCCTCAGGTTGTCCCTTTGTGGTCAACCCCTCCTCCACCCCTCACCCTGACAACCCCTGATCTCCATCTCTGTAGTCTTGCCTTTTCCACAATATCAAAGAAATGGTACCTTATTGTATTTAACTTTTTGAGACTGGTTTCTTTAATTCACCATGATGCCTTTGAGATACACTCAAGTTATTCATTTAGCAATAGTTTGTTCCCTTTTTTCCTGAGTAGTATTCCATTGTATGGATATACCAGAGTTTGTTTAAACGTTCACTTGTTAAAGGACATTTGTGATGTTTCTCGTTTTTGTCAATTATACATAGAGCTGCTGTAAATATTTGTGTACAGGTTTTTGTATGAACATAAGCTTTTACTTCTCTAAAGTAAATTCCCTGAGTGAGATTAATGGGTCATAGGATAAGTATATGTTTAACTTTATAAGAAACTGCCAGACTGTTTTCCAAGGAGAGTATACCGTTTTGTATTCCCACCAACCATGCTTGAAAGTTGCATTTGGTCCACATCCTGGCCATTATTTGGTAGTGTCTTTTTTTTTTTTGAAAGATTTTTTTAGCCAATATATTCGATGTATGGGGTACCTCATTTCCCTAAATGCTAATAATGTTGACCTTCTTTTCATGTACTTTTGTATGTGTATTTTGGATACAAGACCTTTGCTGGATATGTGATTTGCCAATATTTTCTACCAGCTTGCCTTTTTATTCTTTTAACATCATCTTTTACACTGGAAAAGTTTTAATGTTGCTGAAGTCCAATTTATCAATTTTTACTTTTAAATAAATCCAATTTATAAAGCTGATAACTTCACACATGAAATTTGTGCTCTTTATCACATGCGTTTGTTATTGTATACTAATATCAGAATGTTTTGGGGATTTTATGCTTATAGTTGCACCAGTTGTGCACTGCATACCTCTAGGGAGACATGATTTATGTGGAATACAATGTGAATCACAACCCGTAGAGTTGTAAAGTGTGCAACTTGTACAGCACACATTATTTCTCTAGTGTCTTCTTTATTGATAAAAATCACCATCATTGCTGTGGTTCTGTTTTACTTCCTGTGCCATTTATTTGTTATTAGGTGGAGTCAATGTTGAAGCTATATTTAAGAAGCTCCCGTAGATGAACCGTTTAAAGCTAACCTATTCCGTATTATCCAGCCATAAATATAGAGTGAAATCTTGTCATTTGCAGCAACATGGATAGAACTGAAGGCCATTATGTTAAGTGAAGTAAGGCAAGCACAAAAAGATAAATATTGCATGTTCTCATATGTAGGAGCTAGAAAAATGCATCTCATGAAAGTAGAGACTGGATTCATGTTTACTAGAGAGTGGTAAGGGAGGTGGGGGAGGGGAAGAGAAAAAAGATATAAACATATTTATTACCACTGATCCGTATGCTTAAAAATGGTAAAGATGGTAAATTATATATATTTTTTACCTAAAAAGGAAAAAAAAGAGCTAACCTATCCCCAAAGACTGTGCAGCTGGCTGATGGTCTGTCCCTGAGGATCCAGGAACATCATGCTCTCAGGCTGGTTTCCTTGGCTGACTCTTCCCATCAACTCACATTTGTGGAAATTGGAAACTCCCTGCCCTCAGCCAGTTTTAGCTGTCTAGACAGCCATGGTTTTGAAACTCACATCTAAACAAATGACTAAAAACTAAAGATTTGTGTCCTTATCCATCATTTATGCAACTCCGGATTTTACCCTGCAGAAACAAAAGATCAACAGAATATCGAAATGGAAATGCCATTTGAAGGTAATATTTTGACTATGAATAATAATGAGGAAGTCAAGGCACACGACTTCCCTCCAACAGAGTGAGGTACCATTCAGTGTCTCAGATTTTTGCATTCCAAATAATCGAACTGTTTTCTTGCTCCCATTTAAAGACAGAATCAGGCAGTTAGTGACAGAGCAGAACCAGAAAAGCCTCAACAGACCAGAATTGTTCTCAGTGTGCTGCTATGTTGTCATCTTTATCAATTAATACAGTCTCTGAAATCCTGTGCTAGGAGGCAGGGACAGGGAAGAAAACATAAGCATCCTATTTATCAGTTGTTTTTATTCAACATCAAGCTGATTATATTTTTATGTAGAGAAGAATCTGTATCTTAGGAATGAGTATAACTTAAATGGAGAAGTTGTTAAGGGCATCTTGGAAGGTGTGGACTTTGAAAGTTGAAGGTTTGGGAGGAGTGGGTGTGTAATATCATAGGTAGGTAAAAAGATTGTTCAAGGACAGATCCCTGCTTACAGGGCCCAAAGAAATGGCTTAGAGGGTGAAGGAAAGGAATGATGTATTTGGGAAGTTTCCCCCTAAGAAGGGGGAAAACCAACAGGTGTTTTTTGTTTTGTTTTGTTTTTTAAGCCCATGAAACAATACGAGGGAAGGTGATCTTCCTGGGCATCTTCTCTCTACCTGGCTTCTTCATAGTAGGCTAGAATGTGATTTCAGAAAGCAGTTAGTTTCTCACTATTAGATATGATGTTGTAGGTTTTGTTCTTTGTTTTGTTTTGTAGATGCTATTTATCAGCTTGAAGAAATTCCCCTCTCTTCCTAGTTTGCTGAGAGTTTTGTTTTTGTTTTTTACTAAATCACAAAATGGTGTTGGATTTTGTCAAATGCTTTTCTGCATCTATTGATGTGACCATATGATTTTTCTTCTTTAGTCTGTGGATGTGATGGTACATTGTTGGATTTGATTTGCTAATATTTTATTGAGGAGTATTGAGGAATTTTGCATCTGTGTTCATGAGAGGCATTGGTCTGTAGTTTCCCTTTCTTATAATGTTTTTACTTGATTTGTTATTAGGATAATGCTGTCCTCATAGAATGAGTTGGAATCATTTCTTCTACATTTGTTTTCAGGAAGAGATTGTAGAGAATTGGCATCATTTTTACTGAAATGTTTGATAAATTCAACCGGTGAAACCTTCTGGGCCTGGGATTTTTTTTTGAAGGTTATTAATTCTTGATTAAATTTATTTAATAATTATAGGCCTATATAGATTATCTATTTCCCCATATGTGAATTTTAGTAGTTTGTATCTTTTTAAAAAATTAGTCTATTTCATCTAAGTTATCAAATTTGTGGGCTTAGAGTTGTTCATGGAATTCTTTTATTATCCTTTTAATGTTTATGGGATCAGTAGTGGTTAGTCCACTTTCATTTTTGATACTAGCAATTTGTGCCTCTTTTTTTTCTTTGTTAGGCTGGCTAGAAGTTTATCAATTTTATTGATCTTTTCAAAGAACCATCTTTTGGTTTCATTGATTTTCTCTATTGATTTCTTGCTTTTGATGTCATTTATTTCTTCTACTTATTTTAGTCCATATTTACACTTCTTTCTACAGTTTTCTCAGGTGGGAGTTTGGGCTGCTAATTTTAGATTTTTCTTCCTTTATAATACATGCATGCATTTAGTGTTGTTTTACTCTAAGGAATGCTTTTACTGCATCCCATACATTTGATAGGTTGTATTTTCATTTTTATTTAGTTCAAAATATTTTTAAATTTTTCTTGAGACTATTTCTTTGAACTGTGTTTTATTTAGAAGTTTGTTGTTTAATTTCCAAATATTTTAGAATTTTCCCAGTTATCTTTCTATTATTGATTTCTAGTTTAATTCTATTGTGGTTTGGGAGCATACTTTGTATAATTTTTAATCTTTTAAATTTGTTAATATGTATTTTATAGCCCAGAATGTGATCTATCTTGGCAAATGATCTATGTGTGTTTGAACTAGTGGAAGTATTCTATAAATATCAGTTAAATTCAGTTTATTGATGGTGTTGTTTAGTTCAATTATATCCTTACTGATTTTCTGACTTCTGAATCTGTCAATTACAGATAGAGGGGTGCTGAAGTCTCTAATATAACAGTGAATTTTTCTCTTTCTCTTCAGGCTCTATTAGTTTTTGCCTCAAATATTTTGATGCTTTGTTGTTAGGTGCATACAAGTTAGGGGTTTTTATGTCTTCTTGGAGAATTGACTCCTTTATCATTGTACAATGTTACTCTTTATTCCTCATAATTTTCTTTATTCTGAAGTTGGCTTTGTCAGAAATAATGTAACTGCTCTAGCTTTTTTATGATTAGTGTTAGCATTGTAAATCTTTCTTCATCTCTTTACTTTAAATCTATCTGTGTCTTTATATTTACGGTGTGTTTCTTGTAGACACTATATAGTTGAGTCTTGTTATTATCCATTTTGACAGTTTCTGACTTTTAATTGATATACTTAGACCAGTCACATTTGAAATGTTCATGTATAATTAGATTAATATCTACCATGTTTGTGACTGTTTTCTATTGTACTTTGTTTCTTTTTCATCTTCCTCTCTTTTTCTGCCTTCTCTGATTTTAATTGAGCAGCTTATATTATTCAGTTTTCTCTCCTCTCTTAGCATATCAATTATTATTCTTTTAAAATTTTGTTTTGTGTGGTTTTCTTAGAGTTTGCAATATGCATTTACAACTAATATAAGCCCACTCTGAAATAATGTTATACTGCTTCAAGGTAATCTGGGTAACATAGGAAAGTGTTCCTCCCTCCCATTCTTTATAACATTGCTGTCATTCGTTTCACTTACCCATATTATATAATCACCTAATATGTTACTACTATTATTACTTTGAACAAATGGTTATCTATTAGATCAATTAAGGATAAGAAAAATAAAATATCTTGTTTTACCTTCATCTATTCCTTCCCTAATGCTCTCCCTTTCTTTATATAGATCTGATTTTTCTGGCTCGTATCATTTTCCTTCTCTCTAAAGAATTTCTGTTTATAATTTCTTGCAAAACAAGTCTGCTAGCAACAAATTCCCTCAGTTTTTGCTTGTCTGAGAAAGTATTTCTCTTTCACTTTTGAAGGTTAATTTTGCTGGATATAGTGTTCTAGTTTGGTGTTTTCCCTCCCTTTCAACACTAGATATTTCACTTCACTATCTTCTGGAGTGTATGATTTCTGAAAAGATACCCTATGTAATTCTTATTTTTTTTTCTTCTATAGGTAAAGTGTATTCTTACAATTCTCATCTCTCTGCTTACATTTTCTATCTGTTCTTGCATGTTGTCTACTTTTTTCCCTATTAGAGCCCTTAACATATTAATAATAGTTACTTTAATTCCAAAATTATCTGATAATTCCAAAATCTATGACATATCTGAGTGTGATTCTGATACTTGCTTTGTCTGTGTAGACTTTTTTTTCCCCCAGTGGCCTTTTAGTATCCCTTGTAATTTTCTGTTGACAGTCAGACATGATTAATCTGATAATAGGACTGAGGTAATAAAGCTTTTATTGTGAGCTTTTATGTTAGTCTGACTAGGAGCTGGGCTGCGTTTAATATTTGCTATAGCTCTAGGTGCCAGAGGCCTCAGTTTTCCTTTTGTTTGTTTTTCCTCTCCTGTTGTCTTTGGGTTTTCCTAGGAACTCCTTCCTAAATAGAGTTTGTGTCTTGCATCTTTCTCAGGTGTAATCTACTGTTATCACACTGGAGCTTTGTTGATGTGGTGGTAAGATGTTGGGGAGGGGAAGAAGCTCTTGGTCTCTGGACTGTAACTTTTGGAAACATTTCTTAGCCTTTTTTTCCTCCTCTATGTAAGACAGGAGAGCTCGAGGGGCCTGGACTTGTCTAACTGGCCTCCCTCCACGTTGGATAAGGCTCTAGTAAAGTAGTTTCCCTTGAGGGCAGGCCTTTGCTATGGAGAAGCTCTGGGTGTATTTCAAAATGTTTATTTTTCCCTTCCCTCCCAGAAGCATGAGGAGGATTTTTTTCTCCAGTCTTTACTTTGTAAACGTGGTGGAGCTCCTGGAGGTAAAAATCCATGAAAATCTGGAGGTGCTTGCTAAGATACGGCCCCCAGGGACTTTTAACTCTCAAATTAGTCCACACTAAGCCTCCAGGAATTCGTCAATTATGATTTCAGTATTCCTACCAGTTACTGGCTCCAGTGGCTTCTGCTCCCAGTAAGCTGGTATCAACTATTATTCTCTGCATTCTCCTATCTATTCAGTTTTTGGGATGGCAGTTTGACATGTGACCTCAATTTTCTGACACATTTAAGAAAAGTCATTAATTTTCAGTTTGTTCAGTTTTTATCTTGTTGCAAGGGCCGGAATGATGACTTCCAAGTTCTTACAATGTTGGAGCTAAAATCAAAAGTCTCTGTTGCATTTTTTTATTAGTCACTTTTAAAATTGATATACAGTAAAATTCACTCCTTTGGTATAAAGTTCTGAGTTTTGACAGATGCATAGAATCTTGTAGCCATCCTTACTATCAAGATACAGACAGTTTTGATGCCCTCCAAGATTCCCTTGTGCTGCCTCTTTGTAGTCAATCTCTCTCCTCACTCTCAACTCCTGATAACTACTAGTCTTAGAACTTTTTTTAAAAGGCATCCGTAGGATTAAGAACCCTCTGGGGCTGTCATGGAATGTATATTTTTAGGACATGAATAAATCATAAAAGAAACTTTTTGTATGGATCCCAGATAATATAAAACACTATGGCTCTCAGCTTCATGCTTTTTGTCATTTAGGAAAAAAGCCAGTAAACAATTAGCAAACAGAAATAAAATAAAGAAAGAATAAATTCAGCAAAAGTAAAGAAAAATAGATGAAATTATTTTAAAAAGTTAAATTGTAAGGCAAATTACATATCTGTTTCTTTGAAATATTCAGGTAAACAGAAGTGGACAGGTACCCTGTGCAAAGGAAGCAACTAGGATAACTTCTCTCTCAAGGGCATTTTGTAATCACAGAGCTGGATGAACTTTGGAGATGACCTAATGACTTATGCAGGAGTCAGCCAACCATAGCCTACTAGGCAGACCCAGCAGACTACCTGGTTTTGTACGGCCATGGGCTCAAAATGATTTTTATATTTGTAAATGATTGGGGAAAAATAAGAGTACTTCATGACACATGATCATTATTATGAAATTCAAATTTCACTGTCCACAAATAAATACATGTGCTTTTACACTACAATGGCAGAGTTGAGTAGCCATGGCAGAGACTGTATGTGGTACTCATTACTTTGCATTGCTACTTGGCATGCTACAATTGCAGTGACAAAGTTATAATTCAACAGCATTTCAAATGTCATTCAGTAACATTCCTCCCTTCATCCTTCCCCTTTCCTTCCTTCCTCCCTTCTTTCCTTCCCTCCTTCCTTCTTTCTTCTGGCTCCTTCCCTCCTTCTTTATTTCATATTAATTATAACAGTAAATATCCATCAAGTCAAAACAAGAAAGGAAAAATGAGCTTTGAATATCATGCTTTTAAAGCGCAAGTTTGGTTATTAGAATTAGATGGCAAAGCATTTTGCTTACTATGCAATGACACTATAGTTGTGCTAAAAGAATACAATATATGTTAACATAACCACAGTAAACAATTATCACAATATTCCCAGCTCACAGGAAAGCAATGATTAGAAAAATTTAAAACAGAATTTTTCATCATGACAGCATTTCTTCACAAAAGTAAAAAATGAAAATGAACTTGCAACCAAAGAAAGTTTCTGAGTGCCTCGTTGGTTAGCCAAGCAAGGAAAACTGTTTACCCATGGTTAGCTAACTAAATTGTGATTGATTACAACAGCCAAATGAATAGGCCCAGAGAAAACAAACTTGTTTGAGACTTTTAGCTTTTCAGTGAGAATTGTTGCTAAGAGTTGAGGACATTGGGAGCAATATCAATAGTCAATTAAAAAACAAGACAAATAATTTGGAGTGGTTTTCTGTGGTTCTTCATGAGCCCACAGATATTACTGACACTGCTCAGTTCTTATTTATTCAAGGAGTCAATACAATTTGGAAGTGACTGAAGAATCAGCTTCTATAAATAGTCTGCATCGGCCAGGTGCTGTGGCTCATGCCTATAATCCAGGTACTTTGGGAGGCCTGGATAGGAGGATTGATTGAGGCCAGGAGTTCAAGACCAGCCTTGGCAACATAGAAAGACCCTGTTTCTACAAAATGAAAAAAAAAAAAAAATGAGGCGTGATGGTGGGTGGCCTGTAGTCCTAGCCACTTGGGAGGCCGAGGTGGGAGGACTCCTTGAGCCCAGGAGTTTGGGGCTGCAGTGAACTCTGATCATACCACTGCACTCTAGCCTGGGCAACCAAAGTGAGACCCTGTCTCTAGAAATAAATAAATAAATAGTCTGCATGAAATAACTAGAGGTAAAAATATTTTCAAAGAATTTGAGAAAACGCTAATTTAGTACAACCTGAGATGAAATCTGCTAAGATATGTCACACTTGATGGCAGTAAAAATATGTGTGACTCTGTAAAAGGCTTAGTTAAATCAATTTACAAAGCTTGAGAAAATAAATTTAAGTCATTTAAAGCTGTGGTTATTTATTGTGTTATTCACTGTGAGTTTTTTGCAGAAAACATTTGATTCTATCATGTGTCATGGATCCAATAGTTTCAACAGTGAACTCACTCTCTATCATGGACATAACCATAGTCCTATGAATTTTTGTCAGAAAGAGAAGCTGAATATCCTGACTTGCTATATACCACAGAGCAGTTCAGTGTTTCAGCTGTGGTAAAGTTTTATTGTGATGTTTTGAGCTCAAGAGTTTGAGTTTTTTTCAAATGAGAAGAACTGCTCTCAATCACTATTATGGAACACTGAATGGCTTTGGAAATTAGTTTTTGCTGCAGACTTGATAGTGTGCCTTAATGAATTCCACTTAACCTTACAAGACCAAACAGTGTTCATGTGAGAAACTTATATTGCACTAAATTCATTTGGACAACAACTAACATCATTTGAATGTCAAACTGACTTATACACTTCCAACGTTGTCAAAAGATAAAACAAGAAGTGAGGTCTCCATGCAGTTTTCCTTGCAAATTTGCAGTAGATATATTTTCTAAATTCAAACTTCAGTCTCAGCAGCATTTTTTGGACCTTAATGCAAGGGCAAAGGAAATTTCCATATTTCAAAATCCATTGAACAATTGAGGAGTTTCCACCTACCCTTCAACTGGAAGCTATTAATCTACAATGCAATGATATGCTAAAAAACAAATATCGAGGGAAAAATTTAATAGCACTCCATAAATGCCTTTCAGGTAATCAATATGCTCAATTAAAATCAAATGCTCATGAATCGATATTAGTATTTAGTAATAGTTATCTGTGTAAAAAGACATTTCAAAGATGAAGTACTCATTCATCTTTGAATTGAAATACTCAATGAGATGAAATCTCATTACAGATCAGCATTAACAGATGAACATTAACAATCAGTGTTGATGTTAATAATAAGCCAGTCACATTTGAACACATTTGAAGTGAAATGTCATAACTCCCCCAATTCCATTCTTCTCATTATTAGACCTGTATTACAAAAAAAAAATTGTGCTACATTACTTTTATATTTTGAAGTTTGTAAGAAAAAAATATGTGAAAAGTTTTCTTTCTTGTTCTATAAATACTTATATAATATTTGCCTCTTGGTCTGCAAAGCCTAAAATATTTTACTATCTGTTCCTTTATAGAAACTGTTTGCCAATCCTTATCCTAGACCATTCTTGATTTTCTCTATGCTGGAACATAGTCTGAAGTATTCAGCTGGAGGAACCCCAGGCACAGAGCCAATAATTGACAAAGATCCTTATACATTATAAATGGAACAAAGAAAGCTTGTAGGGGTTGGTCAGCTGATGTGTCAGTCAAACTGTCGCTATGAAAACCTTGGAACGTGAACAAAACAGGTGCCTCTTTTCCAACACAACTGTATTAGTTTCCTAGAGCTGCTGTAACAAAATACCACAAATGGGGAGCTTTAGACAACAGAAATTTATTCTCCCACAGTTCTGGAGGCTAGAAGTCCAAAACCAAGGTGTTGGCAAGGCCATACTTCCTCTGAAGCCTCTAGAAAAGAATCCTTCCTTGCCGTTTTCCAGCTTCTGTCGGTTGCCAGCAATCCTGTGCATTCCTGGGCTTGCAGCTGTTCATTCCAGTCTCTACCTCCATTGTCACGTGGCCTTTGTCCTTGTGTGTGTGTGTGTGTGTCTAAATCTCCTCTTCTTATCAGGACACAAGTCATACTGGATTTAGGGTCCAAATCCAGTATGACCTTAATTTACCTAATACGCTGCAAAGACCTAGTCCAAAAAGGGCATATTCTGAGTTTCTGGTGGACATAAATGGGGGGGCACTCTTCAACTCAGTGCCTTTTAGCAGTGAAAGGAGGTAGTGATCAAAACGGTGCTTAGCTAGAAAGTTTCAGGGTACATGGTAGACAGAATAATCCCTCCCCCTCCCGAGGTAATCCCTGAAACCTGTGAATATGCAGATTTACATGGCAAAAAGGGACTTTGCTGATGTGATTAAGAACTTTGAGATGAAGGGGTTACCCTGGATTATCTGGTGTGCCCAGTGTGATCACAAGGCGTCTTATGAGAGGGAACAGGAGTAGCAAAGGCAGAAGAATGTGATGGAGCGATGATACTGGTGCTGGAGGTGGAAGTCAGAATGAGGAGCTTTGGGGATGGAAGAAGGTGCTATGAACCAAGGGATGCCGGCAGCCTCTAGAAGCTAGAAGGGACAAGAAAACAGACTCTCCTCTAGAGCTTCCAGAGGGAATGCAGCCCTGCTGACACCTTGATTTTAGCTTCCTGGGAGTAATTTTGGATTTCTGATCTCCAGAAATGTAAGAGAAAGATTTGTGCTGTTTGAAGCCATTAAGTTTGTGGCAATTTGCTACAGCAGCGGTAGGAAGTCAACAGGGGGAGAAGAGCTGGTTAAATGGATTCCTACAGCCCCAAGGGGTGGGACCTGGCTGTGGTCAAAGGGGGGGAGGGGCAAGTGCCAGAACTGGGGTGGCGCCTGCACAAATGTGAAATCAGGGAAGAGTTCTGTGCTTCTGCCCGGTTATTGGCAGGAGTCACAGGAGATGACTTAAAAGGGCACAGGGATTCTGTGTGGGGCCTGACATTTTAAATAAATCTGATTTAAGTTCCTGGAGAGGAGGTGGTATTTTCTTAAATTAATGACCGAACAAAGCATTTGCATATAGTTTTTCAGATTCCAAAACCTCCCCAAAGCGATCTCATAATCCTTGTTTCCATATGGCCCCCACAGATGCCCTCCTTCACTTCCCCAAACCCAAGAATGCCCAGTAAACCCTCAGAGTTTTGCATCTAGAAATGTTAGAAGCTCCACTTTGGCCTGGGGAGAAATATTTGTAGCCAAACAAATGTTTAATAGGTGGAGTCTTCCTTGAAAAAAAAAAAAAAAATGATTTGCCCAAGACCATAGAAACACACAGGAACAGAGAAAAGAAACTGAGCATTACTGCTTGCTGTCAGGCTTGGATCAGAATCTGTGGGCTAAAAATAAACTATTTGCTAGCCAGCTCATTCTATCATGACCCCAAACTTCTTAGGAAACAGTAATGCTGGAACTATTTCTCAAAGACATAGCAAATTAAGAGAACATCATGCCAAACAGGGGATAAAAGACCAGATGCCCAGAAAAGGACTTCAAAATGATGTAAAAATTATAAAAACAATCTTTTATCGGAAAAATGAATTATGATAGCTACAAGTTCCTTTTAACATTTGATTTTCTTTATTTATTTTAAAGCAGAAAATTATAAGGCAAGGGAGATTCTAGAATTGTGTCCTCAGAGATTCTGAATAATAATAATAATAACAAGATGTATATCTTCTTGCCGTGGATATAGGAAGTTACTGTCTACTCATAGGTGAGTAGACATGATCAGAGCTCTTTAAGTTTGGCTGCTAATGGTTTTGAAGTTCTTTTTTCCTGCTAGAGAGATTGAAAAAAAACATACTGATGTCCAGACCCCAAATCCTGATAATCTGATACAATTAGTTAAGAAACAGGATTAGATAGAGCATAGAGTTCCTCAAAAATGTCAACATTCCTTGACTGACAGAAATTTATAATTGGGATCAAAGCTTTAGTTGGCTGAATTCTTTAACATATTTTATTTAGCAAATGGTTATCATGTATATACTAAGTATGCAGCCTTACTTTTTAAAAACTCCAGTCCAGAAGGGAAGTAAAGCATGTAAAAAAATACAAGAATTCTTACACTGTACCAGCACAGATTCAGGAAGCAGTAGACAGGGAGGAGAGGTTAAATTAATTCAGGCTAGGGTGGGGTGGATGTAAAGATAAGGCAAGGCTCTGGTCTGAGCTGAGTTGGGAAGCTAACCAGACTGTGCCAGGTTGCCAAGTAAAAAAAAATCATTTCCAGACCCAGGGAAAGTGTGTGAAAAATCACAGGCATGGCACAGCATGTTCAGAAGATGATCAATAACATAACTGGAAGGTAACATTTGGGGGTTAAAGTGGGGGTTTAAAGTTGGCAGAAAGGGCAAAGCGGGTAGATAAGGTTGAAGAGGAGGCTGGCCCTGAGGGACCTGTCAACCTTCAGGCCTCGGGAGCCACTTGCTGCAACTGATGGACAGCAAGTGGAGGAGTCTGAGAGCTGGGTCATGATCAGATTTGCTTTTTTGCAAATCTGGCAGCCCCGGGAAAGATGAGTCTATGAGGAGTGGGACAAGAGGCAAGGAAGGAGATGAGTCAGGGTCTCATTGCCAGACCCATGAGAAAGACTTGAACTGAAATGCGAAAGAAAGACAGTGACAAGCCCCGGCCAGTGGGTGACAGATACAAAGGAGGCAGGGAGTCCAAACTGACTTTTGGATTTTTTATCTGACCAGCTAGATGGCTTGTGTCACCCGTCAGTCGCTGAACATTGCACCACAATTTATTTTATAGAATCAGTTGTACAGGAACAGACATCTTGAGGTTCAGCTCGGTAGCACATAAAGTGAACTGTGTGTGTGCAGGTCACGTCAGCCTTTGACTGTGTGGCTGTGGGGGCTGGAGTGTGGGGGCATGCATAGCTGTGCAGAGCAGAATATGGGATGAAGCAAGGGCCTTTTGCTCTAGATTCCATTAGCAACTACAGCCCTGAAAGCATTCCATATGGTTAAGCGTCCATGTGGTCCTTCTAATGTGGCTTATGACGGTGCTCTTACCCTTGCTTTTTCCTGGCCAGTGTTGCTCTGTCCCTTGTAGACATAGATGCTACTTTATTGCTGAGCCAATGTCCAAAGTGGCTGCTCTAGCCCAGAGCTGTGGCTAATTCTTGCTGTGCTCCAACAACCATAAGGCCCAAATGGGCAACAGCCCTCCTCCCGCCTGCCCATTAGTCGCCAATGGAGCCTGGCACTCATAGCCTTTTCCCCACTGGTAGCTGAATCGCCACTTGACTTGCATTTCAGTCCATCACTGCCCCCTCTCTAGGTCCCTTATGCAAGGGGGAGGGCTAGAAAATGAGATGAAAGATAAAAAATGGGGCTGCCCTCCCACACTGTCCCCTTTTCGGGCTAAGCCTGTTTCCCTTCACTCCCTCCTTCCCGCCTGGTGCCAGTCTTGGCTCCATCTGGAATATTGTCCTGGAAATTAAGAAGCAGCCCCTGGTCTCCACCCACTTAGAGCCTTAGTCCTGGAGGACTGCCAGCCCTACAGGATCCAGCCACTGTCCACATGGGGCTTCTCAGGACTTCCGTGCAAATAAAGTCCTGCTGCATCCTGAATTACCGAGGTCTTCCCTCTGGTCGCCCCTTTAATTTCATAGAGATTTCAGGCAAGGTTGCTAGAATTTAAACATATTTCTTCTGTCTAATATAGAAATTACTCATTTTTAACTTTCACAGAGATCCTGGCAGACAGGTTCCTCCAGTATGTCAAAGTAATACTTTCTATAAGTCATTTCTTATTCACTTTTATGCTCAGACCCCAGGCTTGGGGTTTGTATTCATTGCCTAGGTGTGTTGCAACAAATTGCCTCAAGCTGGGTGGCTTAAAACAATAGACATTTATTCTTTCACAGTTCTGGAGGCTAGAGTCTGAGATCAGTGTTAGCAGGGTTGGTTCCTTTCGGAGTCTCTGAAAAATAATTCATCCCATGTCTCTCTTCTAGCTTCTGGTGGCTGTGACAATCCTTGTCATTCTTTGGCTTGTGACAGCATAATGCCAATATCTTCCTCCACCTTCCCGTGGTCTTTGTCCAGTGTCTCTCTGTTCAGTCTCCCTCTTGTTTCCCTTGTAAGCACAGTGACCACTAGATTTAGGATCCCCCCAAAATCATGGATGATCTCATCTTAAGATCCTTAAGTTAATTACATCTACAAGATCCCATTTCCAAATAAGGTCACATTCACAGGTATAGGAGATCAGGACTCTGATCTAATTTTTCTTTCTTTTTGAGACAGACTCTCACTTTGTTGCCTGGGCTAGAGTGCCATGGCATCAGCCTAGCTCACAACAACCTCAAACTCCTGGGCTCAAGCAATCCTCCTGCCTCAGCCTCCCAAGTAGCTGGGACTACAGGCATCCGCCACCATGCCCGGCTAATTTTTTCTGTATATTTTTAGTTGTCCAGATAATTTCTTTCTGTTTTTTTTTTTTTAGTAGAAATGGGATCTTGCTCTTGCTCAGGCCGGTCTTGAACTCCTGAGATCAAACAATCCTCCCGCCTTGGCCTCCCAGAGTGGTAGGATTATAGGCGTGAGCCACCACACCTGGTCTAGGACTCTGATCTATCTTTTTGGAGCCACTATTAAACCCACTACAGGGCCTGACATTGTCTCCGCATTGGTTGTTCCACCAAGGTGGTGACCAAGAAAAAAGATTTATCTGATAATTGGCAGTTTGGAATAACTTGGGCAATGGCCCCTTCTTATTTTAAGGTTAGGAAGAGCATAATTGGTGTTCTGAAGAATATTTATTATTAATGAGGGTATAGAGTCACACACACAAACACACTTCAAAAACAATACTATTGTAAATTTTTGCTTTAAATACATCTCCTATATTCTGAGGTGAATTTCTCTCTCAGTTTTCCACAAGCCACTCTCTTGTCGTACCTTTCCCCAGAATTCGACAAACAATTTACCTTTTCAAATAGTGTCTCCTACCTGTATTGCTTAATGCACAGGCAGCCCTAGCATAGGAAATGCCTCTTCTCAGCATGTTCCTTCCCTAGGAAAGGATTGTGGAAAGATTCCTGATCATTCCCACCCTCTTGCTGGCGCTGGCCACGGCCATGTGCTTCCTCCTGCTCAGAGCCCAGTGGGAAATGTCTGCTAGGATGCTGGCGCTATTGAGAGTTCTCATGTTGCTTGACCCACAGGCTTTGCCATTTCATGAGCTTAGAACATTGCTTGCAAGTATCAGTTCCACTTAGCGTCTAGAAGGATTACTACTCACATCATCCCGGATTGATGACTTGGACCCTCATTAGAAAATAAGACTCAGAAATGAGATTTATTGCCATTCTTAAGTACTTCCAGAGCAGAAACCAAATACTCACTCCTGGAAAAGACCGTGAAATAAAACTCTCCTTGGCCAAGAGAGAATAATCTAAAGTCTACAGAGAAAAAAACAAACAAATACCCAGTGAGGAAACGAAGTCTTCTAGGAGAAAGAAGGGACACAAGAAGATGTGGAAGTCAGAGAGAGACAGCTGGCAATAGTGCCAGTCGGGTAGCCAAGAACACCTGACCTGCTTACATAATGGAGCAGAGGCCAATGTGAAGGTGACAGCCCAAGTTCCTGTTCCTTTGCCCCAGCACTCCTACTTGATTTGAGTTAGGCAAGGCATTGCCAATGATTGGGAAAAAAATATTGGCTAAATCCCACTGAAGGGTCCCTTGGGCTTCATGGTGACACTTACATGATGTCCATTTTAGATACCTGCAGAATTGGTTAGGCAGCTTGAGGTTGGCTTTGGCAAGAATTAAATCTGTGAGACAAGTTAAATAGAAAAATGGAACAAACTCCTCAGGACTAATGCAAAATGGTTGACTACCAAAGAAAAAGGTATCCGAAATAAAAAAATTTAGGTTCAAATGCCAGCCCCATCACAAGTTGTGTAATTGTGGGTAAATTATTTAAACTCTCTGGGCCATGGTTTCCTCATACATAAGTGATAAATATTCCAATTTCAGATATTTATATGGAATCAATAAAACATATAAATCTCCTGGATATAGTAGTTCTCTTTGAATTCTTATAGGAAGATCTTTCCCTCTAACAGGAATGTGGCATTCTTCTCTAACATAGGCTATTTATAACTTTAGTTTAAGGTCCATAAGAAAGGAATTTGATTGTATTCCCCAAGTCAGGATTACTTGGCTGGTCTGTTAGTTTTTTCATAATAGTTTCCTTCCAGGATTCTTAGATGTCCAAGTCTGAAGAGGTTTCAAAGCTCTCAAGCGGTCTCCTGATTTGTGCCAGGTCAACTTGGATTTCTCTTCCTAACAATGCTAGATCTCTTGGAATATTTATGGTTTTAGTGCATACTAGTGTACTGAGGATTTACAAAGGAGCTGTTATTGCTCTTATTCATGCTTAACTACTTGCTCACCCAGCCTACAGACTCAGTGACACATGCCAGGGAACCACACACATGTCCCAAGTATGTGGGTCAAAGGCTAGTGTTTATTATTTGGCTCAGATACGTACTATTTATAAACTTAATTTAATTTTAGGTTTTTAAAAACTCCAAAAGTCTCTCCACCCAAAACTTTGAGACCAGAAAACATTTACTTCTGAATGAACTTGTTTCTTATTCAAAGTGCATTTATGGTTCTTATGAAACATAAGATGAACATTGGTAAATGTCATTTCAACAAAGAAGGGAAATAGCAATAGAGGTGAAAATTCCATGATGTGTTAATAATTTTACAGAGGTAACAATGGGAAAATTGTAGATTCTTTAAATATCTTGCTCCACCAATCCTTCCTGTTAACTACTGGTGCCCTTTCCTGGCTTTGTGACTGGGGGCAAATACTTGTTCAGAGCTTCACTTTTCTCATTTGTAACATGGGGCAATAATACCTCCATTCAGCATAGTTATAAGATCACAGATAATGCCTATAAAAGATGTAGCAGAAAGCCTGGCACATCACACTCAATAAACACTATATTATAGGCATACCTCATTTTATTGCACTTTGCTTTATTGCCCTTCACAGATTTTGTGTTTTTTACAAATTAAAGGTTTGTGGGAAACCTGCATTAAGCAAGTCTATCAGTACCATTTTTCCAACAGCATATGTTTCCTGTGTCACATTTTGGTAATTTTCACAATATTTCAAAGTCTTTCATTATTATTACATCTGTTATGGTTATCAGTGCTCTTTGATGTTACTGTTGTAATTGTTTTTGGGTGCCATGAGCCATGCACATATAAGACAGTGAAGTTAATGGATAAATGCTGTGTGTGTTCTGACTGCTCTTCCCCCATCTCTCTCCCTATCCTCCAGCCTCCCTATTCCTTGAGACACAAAAATATTAAAATGAGGTCAATTATTAACCCTACAGTGGCCTCTAAGTATTCAGTGAAAGGAAGAGTCACATGTCTCTCGCTTTAAATCAGAAGTTAGAAATGATTAGGCTTAGTGAAGAAGACATGTGGAAAGTCTACTTGGGCCAAAAGCTAGACCTCTTATGCCAAACTTGTGCCAAGTCGTGAATACAAAGACAAAGGTCTTGAAGGGAATTGAAAGTGCTACTCCAGTGATCATGCGAATGATAAGAAATCAAAACAACTGTATTGCTGATAAGGAGAAAGTTTGAGTGATCTGGGTAGTAGATCAAACCAGTCACAACATTCTCTTAAGCCAAAACATAACGTAGAGCAAGGCCTTAACTCTCTTCAATTCTGTGAAGACTGAGAGAAGTGAGAAAGGTGCAGGAGAAGTTTGAAGCTACCAGAAGTTTTTTCATGAAGGTTAGGAAGAGAAGCCATCTCCATAACATAAAGTGCAAGGTAAGCAGCAAGTGCTGATGTAGAAGCTGTAGCAAGTTATCCAGAAGATCCAGCTAAGATCATTAATTAAGGTGACTACACCAAACAAAGATTTTCAGTGTAGACAAAACAGCCTTCTATTGGAAGAAGATGCCATCTAGGACTTGTATAGCTAGAAAAAGGGAGTCAAAACTTCAAAGGACAGGCTGACTTTCTTGTTAGGGGCTAATACAACTGGTGACTTTAAGTAAAAGCCAATGCTCATTTACTATTCCCACAACCCTAGGACTCTTCAGAATTATGCAACTCTACTCTGCCTGTGCTCTATATATACAACAACAAATCCTGGATTACAGCACATCTGTTTATGGCATGGTTTACTGAATATTTTAACCCTCATGTTGAGACCTACTGCCCAGAAAAGAAGATTCCTTTCAAAATATTATTGTTCATTGACAATGCACCTAGTTACCCAAAAGCTCTAAGGGAGATGTACAAGGAGATTAATGTTTTTTTCATGCCCACTAACACAATGTACATTCTGTAGCCCATAGATCAAGGAGTAATTTTGACTTTCAAGTCTTATCATTTAAGAAATACATTATGTAAGGCTACAGGTGCCATAGATAGTGATTCATCTGATTGATCTGGGCACAGTGAATTGAAAACCTCCTAGAAAGAATTTGATATTCTAGATGCCATGAAAAACATTTGTGATTCATGAGAGAGGTCAAAATATTATATAAACATTAATAGGAGTTTGGAAGAAGTTGATTCCAACCCTCATGGATGACTTGGAGGAGTTCAAGACTTCAGTGGAGGAAGTAACTGCAGATGTGGTAGAAATAGCAAGAGAACTAGAATTAGAAGTGGAGCCTGAAGATGTGACTGAATTACTGCAATGTCATGATCAAACTTGAATGGAAGAAAAGTTGCTCCTTATGGATAGGCAAAGAAAATAGTTTCTTTAGTTAGAAACTGCTCCTTGTGAAGATGCTGTGAACATTGTTGAAATCACAGCAAAAGATTTAGAATATGACATAAACTTAATCGTTAAAGCAGTGATAGGTTTGGAGAAGATTGGCTCCAATTTTGAAAGAAGTTCTGTGGGTAAAATGTCACCAAACAGTCTCAATTTCATGCATTATAGTTATATTTTTTGCACACCTTAGGTGTCAGATGCTGCTGGGCTCAAGTACACAGTGATGAACCAAACATACCTGGTCCATATTTTCATGAGGCTGAAAGACTTAAACAACAACAGAAGTAACATGTGTAATAATAAATAGTGATGACAAGTACTGTGAAATAAAAGACCAGGAGCCATGAAGGAGAATAAAGTATCGAACAAAATTTAGATTGGGGGATTACTCAAAGCAGGTGTCTATGGGCAAGTGACATTGAAGCTTTGACCACTGGTAAGCTAGGAGCTAGCCAGGCAAAGAATGGACACAAAGTGCATTCTAAGAAGGTTGGAAAAAATGGATGCAGTTTGAAGAACCAGGAGAAGTGGGTGGGTCCCAAAATCACTGAAAGAAGGGGAGCAGGAGGAAAGATAGCACTAGAGTGGGTACAGGGCGGCAACCCCCAGGGCCTTGTCATGTTACAGGTTCTATATGTGGTACAGGATGCAGAGGGAACTATAAGGATGTTTTAAGCGGGAGAATGATTCAATCAGATTCAGGCTTGTTAGACGACACTCTAGTTGCTGAGGAGAGAATGGATTCGTGTTGGGATGGGAAGAATGAGGGGAGCTAGGAAGTTAAGAAAGCAGGGAGACCAGTTGGAAGGTGGTGAGAGATCAGCTGACTTGGCTCAAGGTGGTGGTGGGTGGGGAGAAATGGAGACAGGGCTGAGAGCATTTGCTGATAGAGCAGGGGTGATGAGGGAGGGATGGAGGATGCGGTCCAGCTTTCTTACTTGAGCAGCTGGGAAGAATGTCCTCTTAAGAGGGCAGAATAAGAGTGGTCTGAAGTTGGTTGTGGTTTTCAATTGCTGTTATTTTTGGTATTGATTCATATAATTTGAGAATTTTGCTTAGGATTTGCTCTTGATTTTGTTTCTATCCGTTTGCTTAGTTTTTACCAGCTCAATTTGTCAGTAGATTGCCCCTGATTCTTTGCTGTCGTCAAGGTCTTTTCACGTTAGAATATGGAACTGGTGGGTTATGTACATGATCTTTTGCTCTGCCTGTAGTCACCATCATAAATCTTCAATAACCATGCTTTAGAAGAATCTCTCACTCCAGTGGAATTGGTCTCCTCGTTGTTCTCTGAACATCTGCCCCTTTCTTTTCCTGCACCTTTGCTCTTGTCTGAAATGCCCTTCCTCTTCCTGCCTACCTATTAGAAATCTGGCCATCCTTTAAGATTAGTGCTTGTCTACTGCTTATGAGAAGCCTTTAATGATCACTTAGCTCACTGGGCTTCTGACATATCATAAGTTGGCCTTGCAATCCTAGCTTTCTTTGTATTAGTGTAAGATTACCCTCAAAGATTATAATCTCCTGAAGCCAAGGTTGTTCTCTTTATAGGCCCTACAAAGCCTTTCAAGAATCCTATCACAGGGTCAAAGTTCAAATCCTGTTTCTTGATCAAGTGGTTGAGTTCATATCGAGTTAGACAGGAGGGGAGGCTAGTGGAGGAGTTGTTCAGGATCAGGTGGGACCTTAAAACAGCCCTCATCACACTGCAAGTCAAAGGCATTCAACTACCCTACTACACATAAAAAATATTAAATTTCTAACATATTCTGCACATATGACAAAACAGTTGTGTTTATGGCCTCTGTTCTTGCCTATCTACCAATGATTGGAGATTGAGCTCGAAGAGGAACCAATTTTTAGAGCTTTATGGTATTTCCATGCTATTTGTTGCTGTACTTTCTAGAGTGACGCTGTCCGTTTTTGTTTTTCATTCTCTGAAATACATTCATCAAGACAGCGCCTGGGCATGAGTCCAAAAAACAGTTTCAAGAGACTAGGGAATTAAATAGCACCAACCAAATTTTCAGTTGCAACAGTAATTATTAAGTAGAGCTCATTTTAATTCAAGGCTGTGATCCGGACCCTGCAAAATTAACTCTTGCCTTTTTGAATTCTCAATATTTTTGGAGCTTGTACACCAAACTAATGCCTGTCTAAATTTTTGATAGCCTAATCTCCACCCAAAGTGTGCTAAATCATGACACATATATCTTTAAAACATGTCTAAAGTAATCTTCCTATGAGAATTTGGAGAATTTTCGATATGCTCTAGAGGCCACTTACAGTACATGTAATCTTTTATAAACCAGTACATATAATCTTTTGATTTAGGAGATTGAAGTAAAAATAAGAAAGACAAAGTCAGTATGTACACAACCTAATTTTTACATTGTATTTAATTGTCCTCCTTCTGAAAAGCAATTCACTGAGAATTCCCTGAACCAGATTACTCTAGGGGTTTCAACATCCAGCACAGTGGTTCTTAACCCCAGCTCAGATTAGAATTACCTGCAGAACTGGTTCCCAGGCACCAGGTGATTCTAATGTGCTGCTAGGGTTTAACACAAAGGCAGCTAACTTAAACATTAACGTGTCGTAATGAGTATGCTTCTATGTAATCACTGTGGAACAGGAATGTTTACAGCAGCCTTTATTATAATAGCTCCAGCCTAGAATCAGCAGCGCAATGATCTATCCACAGTGACATGGATAACTAAAGTATGGAATACTTGTACAAGGGAATAGGAGGATACAGAAATGAAAATAACTGAATTACCGTTATGCCAAACAGCATTGAATAAAACCCCCAAAATGTTGAGTGAAAGAAGAAAGACCTAAAATCATGCATACTGTTTTAATCTAATTTTATAAACTTCAAACACAGATCTAAGCTATGGTATTGGAAGTCAGGATATTGGTTAAGTTTGGGGAGGGAAATAGGGGCAGTGATTGGGAGTGGTCAGTCACAAGGGAGAGAGTCCATGGTGCTGGTAATGTCTATTTTTTTTGAGCTTCGGCTTAGAGGCCAAAGTTTATACAAAATAAAATATGTTTTTGCTTTATCATTTCAGTATGTTCTAAAAATCTATACACTGAAATAATTAAGAGGTTCACCTATAATATCAAACAATAACAATCTTTTGGAGGAAGATGTTTATTTAAAGAAATAATAATGAGATTTTTACAGTGACAATTATTATTGTGGGACTTGTTTTTTTTTCTACTTGTTCTTAGTCTTTTAAATATAATACAATCTTTGAAACAGACCTACTTAAGACAAAATTTGCAAGTTAATTCCAGTAAATGAGGTCCAAGATGAATCGGTTCATTCAATTCTGCTCTAAAGCAAATAGCGTATGGTATAAAACCATTTATATAATTTCTCAAATAATTGTAATATCTTACAGACTCATTGCAGTATAGACCTGAGCAGTGTTAATATTAGACTATTTTAAATCCCCTTAAAATCTTGAGGGTGCTAATAAATTTATGAGCAAAAATTGAGATATTTTATTGAAAATGAAATGATACTGGAGTGAATTATTTAATTCACTTCTAAACATTATTTTCTGATTACAATAGTAACATAGGGTTTCCTGTAGAAAAGTTAAACAATAATAAAAGAATTTAAAATGTTCATAATTCAACCACCTAGAGATAAGGACTTTTAATACTGTGGTTTAATTCTCTGGGGAAAAGGAAGGATGTATATGTGTATGCATTTAAACAAAATTAGCTACACAGCTTTGAGTCCCACTTTTTCCATGTAGTGATATAGTGTAAGCATTTTCCTAAATTATAAATGTTCTGCAGAGGTTTGGATTTAAAATGTTAATTTATTTCAACTCTATTGTTGGACATATAGGTTATTTCCATTTTCTTGCTTCCATTAGATGCTAAGAACGGAATGAGCCTTGTTTGGTGGCGATAACAGGCTAAAGACTTGGGCAGGGAATGCGCGGAGGAGGAGCTTGCATGGCCAAGCTTTGCTATAGTTTATGTCTTGCTGTCAGTATTTGCATCCTTCTCTCCCTCCTCTTCCTCTTCTTTTTTTCTCCCTCCACACGTCTTTCCCCATCCCTCCTTCTCCTCCTCATCCTCCTCCCTCTCTGCCTCACTCTCCTCTTTCTCCACTGCAGACACACTGACTTCCTTGCTGTCTATCAATACACAAGGTCCCCTTCTGCCTTCAGGAATTTTTGGCTCCTGCCTGGATTACTTTTCTCTCCTGTCACCAGTATCTCTTTCATTCCTTTACTTCCTTGAAGGGCTAAATAATTGTCCCCAGATCAGATACCTAAAGGGTGAATCTCGGGTCTTCTGACTTTGATTTTTTAATTAGGAGGGAGTCCAGGGCTGGAAAAGCCTGGTGAATGGAAGTAAGTAGTCCTAGAAGCCAGTCCTCTATCCCAGCTCTTATTTGACAGCCTAAAGTTGCAAATTCATCTCTGTACTTAAGGTGCTCTTCCAGTAAAAGCAATGTAAATCCCTCTAGAAGAGATAATACACAGAGCCTCGCATGTGATATTAAGTGTCAGGCACTGTGTAAAACTTTCCACACATCATCTCATTTAGCCCTCACAGTGACCTCTCACACAGGAGTTCTTACTCCAGTTTCCAGATGAGGAAATTGAGACCTAGAGGCGTGGAGTGACTTCCTCAAGGTCACATAGCTAGCTAGTTGTGGCAGAACTGGGACCACAGCCTCACTCCTACTCCAGGTCCTCTGCACCACAACTAGATCTCCCAAGATGAATAATGCTTAATCATCTGCAAAAAGTAGTAAAAAGATATACTTAACACTTCTAGTTCTCACCCAGGCACTATTCTCTGGGTGAATTTGAGTTTGTTACTTACCCAATAGTTTTGGTGTTTCTCTTTCTGAAAGACAGAGTTGACAAAAGCCTAAGCTTTGTCTTTGATAGTCTGCTGGGAAGACCAGTTAAAATTAGTAAAGCTCACTGACAGCTTAAAGTCACCAAGTTGAGGAGAATATTAATAGCTTGAATCCTTCTGCAGTCACACATTAAGCCTGTTAAAGGTGAGAGGTGGGGTGTCAAATGGCTTTGATAGTCTCCATTGACTCCTTTCCCTAGGCTGCTTGTTGTCATTTCATTCCCAGTTCTTTCCCTTTGTTCATTTTTAACCATATTTCCCATATGTCAGCTCATTCCCTCTAATTTCTCCTCATGTCTAGCAATTGTCATTTCCCATATGTCTACATAAAATCTACCATCTAAGAAGAAAAAAAAAATCAGAAAACAAAACCAGAAAAGTAAGACTCAACATTAAAACGTAATTTGGAGTTAACACTTCCACTTCCAGGCAAAATACAGTAATAAGGACTAGGTTTACATCCTTGCTGGAAACAACCGAATAAGTGGACAAAGTATGTGAAACAAGTGTTCTCAAGACATAAGACATAAGTCAAAGAAGGACAATGATCCCTGAGAGATGGGGAATAAATGCAGTGATCCCTGCAATTGCCCTAGCTTACTGACTGAACAAAGTGTTCAGGCCATGGTACAGAGAGGAGGAAACCAGGCAGAGCCCAGGAGTTTCCCTGAATTGTGAAGATGGAGTCAGTAGTTCGGGAAGGCTAGTAGATTTCACATCTGGTGTGTATTAGAAAACTATCTGAGGGGAAGAAACACCCAAAAGGATGATAGGAAACAATACCCAGGATCACACATGGCCAGAAATAATGAATACTTCCAAGAGCTGGTGTGAAAGACCTCATAATTCACATGCCATGTGAGAAAATAGAAATTCTAGGGACCAGTTGTTGGTATCAAAAGGTGGGGTATAGGGCCCCTGTCTCTGGTGCAGAACTAGCAGGTGAGGGGCTCTGGAGCTAACAGCTCCCATAGCAACCATCTCGTCGTCAGCTCTCCCATTGTGGAAGGGGTTCTGGTTACTCTGGCAGGAGAGTTCTGAGTGTTGTTCTGGGATTCCAGAAAGCACAGCCTAGAGCCCATTTATTCAGCCCTTCTAATGATGTCCTAAGCATCTAATTTTCCATATTAAATCACTTTCCGCTTAAATATATATTTAAGCTGAAAGTGTAACCAGCCCCATGAACAAATTTCAATGACCCCAGTATGTTTTTTATAATCCTCTCCCTTAACTAAATACTTGACCTTTTGAGTTGTTTCCTAGAAATAGTGGATTTTCTGCAAGACAAAGGAGCTGAGATTCAGAAGGCCCCTGGACAGACTTCCTGATGCCAAGATTCACCATCCCCCACAACTTGCCCCCAATGCAGGTATCCCCTTGTTATTTACACCATGACCTGCCCCAAGGCATGTGGCCCCTCCTCTAAAAGCCCATGATCTCCATTAGTTGGAGAGATGGATTTGAGGCCACTTCCCCCATTCTCCTGACAGAAAAATCTGTGGTATTAAAAATTCCTTTCTTCCTTGGCAATCCTCATTATCTCAATAATTGGATCTTTGTGTGACAAGCAACTGGACTAGGCCAGAACCCCCTTGCTGTTTTGACAACAAAAAGTGTTATATGCTCCTGAACCTTGAGTATTACATCTCTAAATCTCTCCTACTTATTAAATACAATAATTTCTGTCAGCTCATTTAAATCTCTGAAGTACCGACCACCCCTTACTTGAAAATCCCTTTTGGTTTTGATAACACCTCCCCCTACTGATTTTTCCTATACATTTTCCTCATTTTTATTCATTTTGCTGGTTTCTTTTTCATTGACAACACATGGATTGAGTATCTACTGGGTTGAAGATTCTGTGTGAACACAGTGCAGGGGCCCCACTGATAAGTAGGGGGAATGTGTTTTCCTCCAGTCACATTTGGGTGTTGATACAGATGAGAGTTAAACTGAACTTCTTACAGTTCCCCTCTCCTTCAACTTTTTCCAGGTTGTTCTGTCTGCCTGGAATGCCCTGCCTATCATGTTTACTCATCTTTCCACTTCTGACTCCACTGCCACTTCCTTAAGCCTATCAGGTAGACTTACTTATTCCCTTCTTGGAACTATCGTGGTATAATGCCACGTGCATCCCTCCATTGTAATAGTGGCCATATTATATTACTTTGCTTCTTTGTCTCTTCAGTTAGTCTAGCCATTCCTTGGGAATGTCGATTTAGTAATCTCAATTCCTACCATACTATTTGGCCCGTGGTTGGCTTTCATTAATTGCCTATTGAATTCCATCAAATTGAATTCCATGGAGAGAATCAGCAGAAAGAGTTGGCAGGCAGGAGAGGCAGGGTCTAGAGAAAGAAAGAGGACCATGTTTAGAACCAGTCTCAGCTGCTCTACGAGGAAGGGAGCTTCTGTCCCTGAGAGCAAGCAATAAAACAGCTTACTCAACTCTAGCGGTGGAGTGAAACGGGTGAGGCCTGTGTAAATTGAGTCAATAATACGTCTAAGGAGTTCACTTGAGGATAAAAAGAATTCATACACCTTAGGAATTTCGTACAGAAAATGAAAACGTGTTAATACTACACAATGTAAGATAGTATTTTTATAACACTTTATGGCAAGATAATAGAAATGTGTTGAATTTGTGTATTTTATTAGAGCACATGCTATATAACAAAGGAAAAGGAGGATGGATTAAAGATAAAAAGAAAGATTATAGCCGTCATCTTCTGGTTGGTCTTTCTACTCTTAAAAGTCTCTATGGTAGATATTATCACTTTCAGTTAGAGCATGTTCCAGTGCCTCTCATTGTCTGAGCCAAGAGCCCTGATGTGACCTACTGTGTGAAGCCAGGTGGTATCACAGACAGACAAAAGTGCCAGTACATTCTGCAGGAAGTGAAGACGAGGAGCCTACTGATCTGACAGTCACCGTTATGACTGGCTGGTAGGGGAGATGTCTGTACTCAGAAGAGGCCAACCTTCCACAATATTCCAATACTCAAAGCCACTTTCTAATACATTGGCAAAACTAACAATTCTAAGGCAATAAAGTATGTGATCATTGATGCTAACAGGAAGTAGTATGGCTTTAACACAGGTTCTGACTTTTATCGTTAGTTAATTGTTCATGTCTACTTGTCTTAGTTCTCCTTTAAATTTTAAGTTTCTTAAGGATAGGGACCATATTTTATACTTCATATTCTCTGCCCACACATGCCTACCACAGTGTTTTAGGGGTACTCAATTACCATATGTTGTTAATGGGGTTGTTTTAGTAGCTGTCAGGCAGCTTTCATGGTGACCAGGTACAGATAGAACATAAAGAGTAAGCAAGAGTGGAGATTTTTCTCTCATATAAATCACAAGTTACTTAACTTAAAACCCTGGGAACATAGGCTTTCTTGCATGAATGACTGTGGTTTAGGACACTTATTCTATCCCTTCTTCCTAACAATTCAAAATATCTTTATTTCAGTTTATCTTTCTTTTACTCCCTAACTTAAAATAATTTGCAGCATTGCCTTTGGGATACCTGACTATGTGGGATTTAAATTTATAAAAGAAGTTCTATATATATACATATATTTTTTTTTTTCCCTCTCTCAGCATACTTTGTTTGTTTGAGATGACATCTTACTATGTTGCCCAGGCTGGTCTCACACTCCTGGGCTCGAGGGATCCTCCACCCTCAGCCTCACGAGTAGCTGGGATTACAGGTATGTGCCATCATGCCTGGCTAAGAAGCAGCCCTAGAAAAACATAGTTTGTGTTTTGAGGTACACCAAGAAGTCTTCCTTATTTACTGACTTTGTAGGATATATTGGTTATACCGTCATACATCTGGGAGGATCTTTCAAATGCAAATATATTTCTTGGGCAGACTGGTATGTTAGTTCATTAGCATCTAGTGAGAAACCCAGTTTATTTCCAACAGAGTTAATCATATTAGTTTGTAATCCAGGAGATAAAAACCAGGACAGATTAATTTTAACGAGAAAAGGCATCTCAGCATTCTGAGAGCATGGAGTGATACTCGTGGAACACAAAATAGGAGCATGAGGCTGGGAACTCAAGAGTCCTCTGAAAAGCAGAATCAAGATGTCAGAACAAAGAGCAAAGGTAAAGACTGTCTAATCTCTAGAGTTTAGAGAGGTTGCTCCAGCAGAAAGAAAGCTTCTTCAGAGTTAGGGGAGTGGCCAGCCAGTGTTCTACAGCTCCCCATTAGTACCACCAGACCGTCACCTTCCAACTCTCATGCAGAAACCCTTTCCATTCTCTCTCAAAATTCCCACCTCCATTTTCCTCACTCCATCTGCTCAATCCCGGACACAATCACATTCATTGAATTCTCTGGAACTCTCTTCCTGCTCTTCCTCTCACCGTGCTCCTGCCTCTGTTGTGGACAATTTCAGAATCCTGGTACAATTGGTCCAACATCGCAGTTTTAAAGTTATCTAACTTTCGGACTTCTACAATCTTAACCTCCAGGTCCATTTAGCAACCTACTTCTACGGCTGCACTGCACACTGGGCTCTGTTATAATCCAGAGGAAGAAGTCTAAATCGGGACCCTCATACTTATCCTAATCTCCCATGAGAGCCTTCCCTGGCCAGGATTCCCATTCCCTCACCCCACGGTTCCTCCTCTTCAGCCTGATGGAGACTTGTGTCCCTTACTTCCTCACTGTCTTCTCTCTCAGACTGTCCCTCATGGCTCCACCTCCCTTCCTAGTCTAGTCTGGACCCCACAGAGTGTCTCTGTGTGTCCAAGCTTCTTTGTCCTCTGCTCAGTCTGCCTTGTGGATCTTGACCCTTGGATGAGTTCTGCCATGGACTCCCTCCTCACTCACACTCAGCCCACTGAGCTGCTGGAGGGACTTGTACAGCCACTGGGATCCCTGCCACTATAACTTTATTATCACCCAAGCCCACTGACCCTTTGGGCTCTTTCCATTTCCTCTCCCCCAGCAGCAGTTCCAAACCTCCACCACTCTCCTCAACCTACTTTTCTCACCCTTCTCTTGGGAAATGACTCTTACTTCATAGATGGAACTTAGGCTACAGACACCTTCAAACTCTCACTCAGCTCCTAACAACCGCAACCTTCAACACCCTCCAACACTCCCACCCCAGTCTAAGAGAAGGAAGTGTTTCTTCTCTCATTCAAGACTTATTCATTCATTCAGCAATCACTGAGTGCCTACCGCATCTTAATATATACTGTGCTATGTGCTGGATCTGGATATTAGAGATGAGGAAGATGTAGCTCCTACCTACAAAGAGCTTAAAATGAGGTAGGGGAGACTGACATGTAAATGAATTATAATTCAGTGTGCATTGTGTTGTAACGATAGAAATATGCACAGAACATTACAAGGTCATGGGAGGAAAAGCCACCTAACTCAGCTTTCATGGGAAGGAGATGAAGTGTCCTTAGGGAATTTTTGGATGGGATGTGACTTGAACTAACCCTTAAAGAGGGAGTAGGCATTAACTAGGTAAAGTTGCTGTGGGAAGGAGAGAGATGGGTGAAGGATTGAAGGGTAGGGAAAACAGAGATCGAGTATAGGAATAGAGTATAAATAAAAGCATGACATTGAGTCCATCCCATTAGCTCAACACATTTCCCTAAGCTTTTTTATCCTTTATTCTTTATCCTAGTATATGGCACCCCTACCAGTTTGGTCACCAGAAATGTAGATTTCTTAAATTCTCCATGTGCCCTTACTCTCATCCCTTACCCTCATCCAGTAACTAATTTCTGTTGATTCTACCACATCAGCATTTACTGTGTGTGGTAATGGAAAAAAACCTAAACTCTGTAAAATAATTTAAAGAGGTTTATTCTGAGCTGAATGTGTGTGACCAGCCCAGAGAATATGACCTCAAGAGGTCCTGAGAACACATGTCTGCAGTAGGTGGGTTACAGTTTGGTTTTATGCATTCGTGGAGACAGGAATTGCACATTAGACCCTAAGTCAACATGTAGAGGGCTGTATTGGTTTGGCCTGAAAAGGCGGGACATCTTTTAGAGGGAAAGGAGTTACAGGTTATAGTTGGGTTTAAAGGTTGTTTGATTTGTGATTGGTTAAAGAAATGAAGCTTTGTGTAAAGGCTTGGAATGTTTTAAAATAAGGATGTCTGTAAATCAGAGACAAGCCACCAACATTTACAGAAACTCAAGTGATTTGTTAAGGAAACTGACGGCCTGCAGACATGTTTTTAGCTTTGTCTTGTATAGACTTAGGCCTGTTAATGGTTTAGTATATTATTGTTACAAAGAATATCTCCAAAAAGGGAAGGGGGCATGACAAGTCTTGCATGACCTTCCTTCTCATGGCCAGCAACTCAGCTTTAGGGTTTTTCTGGGGTTCCCTTGGCCAAGAGGGGGTCCATTCAGTCATCTGGGGATCTTAAGATTTAGTTTTAGTTCACATGTGTCTCTCCCTTCTCCATCTTTGTTCAGTGTCATGCAGTGCTCTCATAATTGACCTCACCTGCATACTCCTTCTAGAGCGTATCTAACATGCACAAGTGATCGCATTACTGCCCAGCCAAATTCTGGCCATTCCAGCATAATAGGAAAGACCTCTATTGTACAGCCTCTGCCCTCACCTCTGCAGCCTTATCATTGCCTGGCCGTTTGTCATGCCCTAGAACAATCAGAAATTTCCCTAATGTGCCTTCTTATCTCATGCCTATGTGTCTTTCGCCTCCCTCAGGCACAAGAGCATTTTAATGCAGCATCTTAATAGGGCACATTTTAATGCAGGCTAAAGCAACATTTAGCTATTCTTTGTTTTCCTTTCCTGAATAATGACAATAATAGTCTTAACCCATGTCTCCACCTTTCCCTTTTGATTCTGTCAGGGATGATGATGATACCAATCAACAATTGACTCCCCATTTTAATCTTCCATCAATAATTATACTAAGTGTCCTGCTTCAAGTTACATTGTTTCTGCTGCTTCAAATGCCCACCCATTTCACTTGTCTGCCTAGGGCACCCCTGTTCTCCTTTTGTCACTGTGATATCGTGAAATATATATTAATATTTGGTCTTTATCTCCATTTCCTAGCATACAATTACCCAAATCCTCTGAATCTCCAAAGTCCAAAGTACTATCTTTTTGTATGCTAATGTTAACTGATTGCTTCAGGTTGGGGCTGATCCTGGGGAAGACAAAAGCGGGAGTAGAGGTTGGAAATTCAGCCCTACCTTGCAACCTCTGGGGAGGGGAGAGGGGCTGAAGGTCGAGTTGATTACAAATGGTCAGTGGTTTAATCAATCATGCCCATGTAAAAAAACCTCCATAAAAACCCAAAGTACAGGGTTTGGAGAGCTTCCGGATAGCTGAACATGTAAAAATTCCTGCCGGGTGGCACGCCCCTCCCCGCATATCTTGCCCTCTGAATCTCATCTGTATCCTTTGTAATATCCTTTGTAATAAACGAGTAAGCATGTTTTCCTGAGTTTTGTGAGCCACTCCAGCAAATTAATAAAACCCAAAGAGGATGTTATGGGAACCCCAACTTGAAGCCTATAAGCCAAAAGTCAGGAGGCCAGGACTCATTACTGGTGTCTAGATAGGGAGGCAGTCTTGGGGACTGAGCCCTCACCCTGTGAGATCTGACGCTATGTCTAGGTAGTGTCAGAGTTGCATTAGAGGACACCTAGCTGGTTGGTATCTGCTGCAGAATTGAGGCTTGCTTCCTGGTCGGGGAGAAATCCCCACATATTTTGGGGTCATAGAAATTGATTGTCATGTTGGTGTGAAAATGGAAGAAAAACATGATTTGAGAGTTTTTTCCAAACAATGACTATCACCACCCCCCCCACCTCTCACTTTTCAGAAAGCCCTTCCAACCACCCATCATAGCCCAGATTACAAGGACCGCTCCCTCTCTGTGCCCTGACTCTGATCTCTACATTCACTTCTGTTGACACCTCTTATACTACTTTAGTGTCCCTCCAAAGGAGCAAATCTCTCTGAGGACAGGGGTCATCCATTTTCCTAATTTTTGGCACCTCCTACAGTTTTGGAACAGAGCAGGTGCTCCATTAATTGATGCTAATGCATAGGGAGAGCCACTGGTGAAAGCCACAGTAGCGTAAGGATGAGGAGCTGCCCTTCCTTAGAAGTGAGAGTCCTTGGTGTGGCCCTGCCTGGGAGGAGGGCACCTGAGAGGGCAGACTGTGCAGGGGAGAGAGGAAGTTGGAATCCCAATTACATTAAAGAAATCTTAAAGGAATGCCATTGTCTTATTCATATGCTTCCCTATGTATGTCCTAAGGAAAATGATATTTTTTCCCTAAATAGTTTTTTAAGGTAATATATACACAGTAAAAATTCATTTAGTATAAAAGGGCATTTGATGAAAATAAATCTTTGTCCTACTCTAGTCTTCCATTATTCTTTTTCAGTGATCTCCACTATTATCAGTTTCTAGTCTTTCCCCTCCAAACCTCTAAGTATATAAATGCATATTATATACATTTATAACACACAAGCAAATCTATATCTAAATCCAAATCTAAATATATATCTATATGTATACTTTTAAACATAGTTGGTAACATCTTATCATGAATTTTCAGGCTGGTGGTGGCTCATGCTTGTAATCCTAGCATTTTGGGAGGCTGAGGCAGGAGGATTGCTTGAGGCCAGGAGTTTGAGACCAGCTTGGATAATACCAACCTGGACAACACAGTGAGATCCCTTCTCTACAAAAAATTTAAAAAAATTAGTCAGGCATAGTGGCATGTGCCTGCACTATTATTCATATTTTATTGTGGTAGGAACACATATAGTGAGATTTACTCTCTTAATGAATTTTTTCTTTTTTTTTTTTGAGATAGAGTCTCTCTCTGCTGCCTGGGCTAGAGTGCAGTGGCGTCATCACAGCTCATTGTACCCTCAAACTCCTGGGCTTAAGTGATCCTCCTCCCTCAGCCTCCCAAAGTGCTGGGATTACAGGCATGAGCTACTGCGCCTTGCCTCTTAACAAAATTTTGAGTGTACAGTACAGTGAGCCATTTTTAAAATTTTTTTTCTTTTTTTAAAATTTTTAATTCATGCTATTGGAAGTTCAATAGTGAGTCATTTTTTAAACTGCTACATAATATTCCTACTATAACTGCATGATATTTATGTGATCAGTTTCCTATTGATAAATATTTGGTTTTGGCCCATTGCTATTTCAAGCAATGCTGCAATGAAAATTCTTGCACATATGTGTATGAGCCAAGGTCCAACAGAAGCAGATGGTACATCCAAAGCTTAACTGAAGAGTTTAATAATGGAGGGACTATTTACACAGGTGCTGGCAGGATTAATGGAGCCAACTATAAATGGTTAAACCCCCAGACACTAGCAACAGTGAGAAGCCTTCACTACCCCTAGGCATGAAGGGACCAGGGGAGGGAAGAAGCAGTGTTAAAGCCAGTAAGCCCATAGCTGTGGCCAGAGGGTGAGGAATGTAGCCGCTACCAAGACTGCAGCCATTGGACTAGGAGCAAGAGGAGTAAGTGTCCTGACTGCCGTCTCCTCTTGCTCCCTGGTTTTCTGCTGGTACTTCCCAACCTCCGAATACCAGTGGACGCCAGAGGACAAGGATCCCAAGTGAGGCAGTCCATGGATGTCTGGCTGCAGGGCATGGGGCAGGCATGTTAGGTAGATAGCAAGGGATTCCGGGTCTTCTAGGGATGAAAGTGGGTGCTGCTGCGATTCACCCCCCTAAATTTGCTTTCAGAAGCTCGTGGGAGATCTGCATGTGCAGTAAGACTAAGGTCATGCAACTCCCAACTGTTCAGTCAAAGTGGTTCCATGGTGATATCCGAGTCACAAGGGAGGTCCCATTCCGGGCACTATAAAGCAAGATGCAGACCACAACCAAGCCCCTTTTTTGGCCCCTTCCTTTTGCTCTTTTCCTGCTGTGACAGTGGGTTCGGTTGTCATCTGTGGCATATGTATCATGCTCTATAAACCTATATCTTGCTCTTGCCCTGCAATCCTATTGTAATCCTATCTTGCTCCCCCTCAATAAATTTCACCTCATACTTGCCTTACTCTGGTCCTTCTTCGACCATGGGTGCACCAAGAACCAACATTTTCAGACTAAAATCTGACAGGCAGAGCAGAGGAGAGTAAGTGTAGAGTAAGCAGTATAGTAAGTTTTTGCACAAATTGCCATTAATCTGGTGGAAATTTTCCTAGACGTGGAATTGTGGTGTCAGTAGGAAGGAAAGAGCCAGCCAAGTGTCCGCTCAATATATATTCTTCTCTTCTTCCATGGTAATACAATGCTTAGCCGTGCATATGGCTACTCAGAATTAAGACTACATTTCCCAGCCTCCCTTGTAGTCAAACCGTCAGAGGAAGTGTTACCACGTGTTAGTTTCTGAGAAACCTCTCTGAGATACAGCCAAGTGCCTTTTGTCCCTTATTTATTCCTTCCTGTAATTCACATGCTGCCTAGGGCCACACCCCTTTAGACGGTGGGTGGTGATCTGAGAAGTGCCAGGTTCCTGAGGACTTCATAGACTAAGAGCTGCCCTTCCAGTCTCTGACGACATATCTCCGAATTTTATTTATTTGGGAGAGAAATTAACTTTTACCTTATTTAAGCCATAGTTATTTTCTATGTCAAGTAGCTGAACCTAATTCTAATGAATATAATGAGTATAGACATTTTGAATTTTTAATGGATGTCGTTAAGCTTGGTGTTCTATTTATTTATTTTTAATTTAAAAATATTTAGTTGACAAAAATTATGTATATGCATGTGTACAACGTGTTGATTTATATACTTACACTGTATATTCATTACCCCAAATTAATTAACACATTCATCACCACCCATAGTTACCATATGTATGAGTGTGTGTGTCTGTGGTGTGTTGTGTTTTAAACTGAATTTTTCATTCTCTCTGGGTTTGAATCTCTGCTTCTGTATTTACTAGATGTATGATCTTCAACAAGTTTCTTAATCTTTTTATGCCTCAGTTTTGTCATAAGGATAATAATAGAAACTACTTCATTTGGTTGTTACAAGGAATAAATGAATTAAGAATATCTGAAACACAGACCAATGTCTATCTGACATAACTGATACCCAGTAAATGTAAGGTATTACTATTATTATTTTTAGTTGTCCTCTAAAGAAGATGTGCCAAAATATATTCAGTGTCTGGAATTGTCTCTTTCCTATCCCTTCATTAATACTGTGCATTAGCAAAGATTTTTGTCCAACAGACGAATAGTGACGTTTTATTTTTATTTTAAATTGCTTTCTAAAATTATAAGGTTGAGTATCTTTTCATGTTTTTAAACCACTTATATTTCTTTTCTGGTGAATTTTCTGTTGTGTCCTCTGTTCATTATTGGGTGTTACTGTTTTTCTTGTTTTTTTAAAAGGTCTTGAATATATTAATATTATGGAAATTAGCCTATGTCTGCTATGGGTGGCAGAAATATTTTGCCAAGTTTTCATTTGCCTTTTTTTTTTTTTTTTTTGAGACAGAGTCTAACTGTTTTGCCCAGGCTAGAGTGCCGTGGGGTCATACTAACTAAAATCAAACTAAAACTCCTGGGCTCAAGCGATCCTCCTGCCTCAGCCTCCCGAGTAGCTGGAACTACAGGTGTGTGCCATCCTGCCCGGCTAATTTTTCTATTTTTAGTAGAGACAGAGTCTCACTCTTACTCAGGCTGCTCTCCAACTCCTGACCTCAAGCAATCCTCCTGTTTCGGCCTCCCAGAGTGCTAGGATTACAGGCGGGAGCCACTGTGCCCTGCCAAGGGATTAAGTATCTAACAGATGCATTTTGGGGGAGACATTCAGACCACAGCACATATGAAGTGAGGGCCGCCTATATGTTCCAGCAAGTTTTAAAAAATGAAAATGGTGATATAGTTCATATTTTCCCTTAAACTTTTATTATATTTTATTTTTTAAGCTTGAAGGGAGCACAATAAAAGTATTTCTTTCTCTTGGTGCTTTTTATGTTGTTTCCAAAAGCTAAGTGTGGTTGAGGACAATCTATAGACTAAGGGTGCTCTCCAAGTATGTTTATAAAGGTTTGATGCATGCGTCTGTTTTATTTTCTATTCATCTTTTTCTTTTTTACACGTCTGTTTTAGAAGTGAGAGTGATTAATATTTTATGGTCCAATGTGGAACACTCCATATTATCAGAAAATAACTGGAGACTTTAAACTATTTTAGCCGAAGCTTATCTATTACAGATTAGGAAACAATAGAAACTCTGAGGTGGAAAGGCAAGAAGCAGAATTCAGAGATTCGTTCTGATCAGCTCTTTCCACCTAACTTCCATTTCCCGCTCTTCTCTCACGCACAGCCTGTGCCACGAGGGCGGAAGCAGACCCGGCTCCTCCGCCCCGGGATGTGGGATGTGAGTTTCTACCGCGGCAGGGGGCCAGTTCCTGGTGAACCTCCTACGTTATGACCTCCTTCCCGTGCAGGTTGAAGGGAGCTATCTTTGCCTGAGAGAAGAGTTCACCAGTGTGTTTGCCAGAAACAAAATGGCAATTTTCTACCTGGAATGTAGAGATTCTGACAACTTTTTTATTTTTTACATTTTTAATTGATATATAATGATTGCACATATTACGGGACACAGAGTGACATTTCAATATATATGATGTATGCTGATCAAATTGGGGTGAGTGACATATCCATCACCTCAAACATTTATCATTTTTTATGTTGCAAACATTGAGAATCCTCTCTCTTAGCTGTTTGAAAAGATGCAATAAATTATTGTTAAATATAGTCACACTGCAGGGCTGTAGAATACTAGCACTTATTCCCTCTATCTAGATGTAATTTTGTATCCTTTAACCAGCCTCACCCTCTCCTCCCTACCTTCTGCCCTTCCCAGCCTCCAATAACCCCTATTCTACTCTCTAATCCTGTGAGATCAATGTTTTTAGCTTCTGCTTATGAGTGATAACATGGCGGTATTTCTCTCGGTGCCTGGCTTATCCAACTTAACATAATATCCTCCAGGCTCATCCATGTTGCTGGGAATGACGGGATTTCATTCTTTTTTTTATGGCTAAGTATTAACAGTATTCTATTGTGTGTATATATCACATTTTCTTATCCATTCTTCTGCTGATAGACACTTAGGTTGATTTCATACCTTGGTTATTACAAATAGTGCTATAATAAACACAGGGGTGCAAATGTCTCTTCGATATACTGATTTCCTTTCCTTTGGGTTTACACCCAGCAGTGGGATTGTAGTGGGAGTGTAGGTTTTTGAGGAGTCTCCATATTATTCTCCATAGTGGTCGTACTAATTCACATTCCCTTTCTCCACATGCTTGCCAGCATTTGTTATTTTTTTCCTTTTTGGTAATAATCATTGTAACTGAGGTGAGATGATATCTCATTGTGGTTTTGATTTGCGTTTTCCTGATGATTAGTGACATTCCACATTTTTTCATATACTGATTAGCCATTTGTATACTTTCCTTAGAGAAATAGCTATGTAGATCATTTGCTCATTTTAAAATTGGATTTTTTTTCACTATTGAGTTGTTTGAGTTTCTTGTATGCTGTGGCTATTAATCCCTTGTTGGGTGAATAGTTTGCAAATATTTTCTTCCATTCTGCAGGTTGCCGCTTCATACTGTTGATTGTTTTCTTTGCTGGGCAGAAGATTTTTAGTTTAATATAGCCCCATTTGTCTGTTTTTGCTTGTGTTGCCTGTGCGTGTGAGATCTTATCTGGAACCTACAGTGGGGAAAGGACAGTCTCTTTGATAAATGATGCTGGGGGAGTTGGATATTCATATGCAGAAGAATGAAACTAGACCCGTATCTCTCACCATATACAAGAATCAACTCAAAATGGATTAAAGACTTACATGTAAGATGTGAAACTCTGAAACTACTAGAAGAAAACAAAAAGGGAAATGCTTCAGGACATTAGTCTGATAATTTTAAAAGTTAATGTCCAATTTTTGAACTATTAAATTTAATGAAAGAAAGTTAACTTTACTAGACAATATATGCTAAATGCCAGGTGAGTGTACGGAAAGTAAACTCCTGGACTCAAGTGATCCTCCCACCTCGGCAGCTTCCCAAGTAGCTGGGATGACAAGCCCGGGCCAGCACTCCTGGCTAATTTTTCTTCTTTTTTTGTAGAGATGGGTTCTCACTATGTTGCCCAGGCTGGTCCTGAACTTCTGGCTTCAAGTGATCTTCCCACCTTGGCTTCCGAAATTGCTGGGATTACTGGTGTGAGCCGCTGTACCCGGCCAAAGCTTTGTTGCTATGTCTGGTTTTTTTTTTGTTTTTTTTTTTTGAGACAGAGTCTCACTCTTTTGCCCGGGCTAGAGTGAGTGCCGTGGCATCAGCCTAGCTCACAGCAACCTCAAACTCCTGGGCTCAAGCAATCCTACTGCCTCAGCCTCCCGAGTAGCTGGGACTACAGGCATGTGCCACCATGCCTGGCTAATTTTTCTCTATATATTTTTAGTTATCTGATTAATTCCTTTCTATTTTTAGTAGAGACAGGGTCTCGCTCTTGCTCAGGCTGGTCTCGAACTCCTGAGCTCAAACAATCCACCCGCCTCAGCCTTCCAGAATGCTAGGATTCACAGGCGTGAGCCACCACGCCCGGCCTTATCTGTTTTATTTTTATTTTTTTAGTGGAGGGACTACATTGTGCATCTTTAATTTATCACATTCAACTTAGACTTCATTTTCTATTAGTGCATGTATAATATAGGAATATTGCAACAGAAGCTTAGTTCCATCTACTCTACCATTACTGAAAGTTGGAACTCATCTTTCGTTGTTTTTTTTTTTTTTTTAGACAGTCTCTCACTCTGTTGCCCGGGCTAGAGTGCCATGGCGTCAGCCTAGCTCACAGTAGGACTCCTGTCGGACTCCTGGGCTCAAGCCATCCTCCTGCCTCAGCCTCCCAGGTAGCTGGGACCACAGGCACGCACCACCATGCCTGGCTAATTTTTTCTATTAATTGTTTGGCCAATTTCTTTCTATTTTTAGTAGAGACGGGATCTCGCTCTTGCTCAGGCTGGTCTTGAATTCCTGAGCACAAGCAGTCCTCCCATCTCGGCCTCCCAGAGTGCTAGGATTACAGGAGTGAGCCACTGCACCTGGCCTTTCTTTGTTTTTTTAATTTAATTTAACTAAAAAAATGTAATCACACAGTAAAATTTACTATTTTCTTTTCCTGCACAGTTCTGTGAGTTTTAACACATGCTTATCTTCATTTAACATTACACAATCAGGATGCAGAGCAGGGCCCCGACCGCCCAAATGCCCTCATCCTCCCCTTCTGCAGGGCAACCTCCCCTCGCCCATCATTCCTGGCAGCCATCGACCTGTTTTTCCAACTACAGTTTTGTCTTTTTGAGAATTTCAAATAAATAGATTCATACAACAGGTGACCTTTCGAGGGTTGCTTCTCTCCTCAGCATAATGTCTTTTCAATTCATCAACGTTGTTCCGTGTAGTAACAATTTGCTTTTTTTTAACTGCTGAGAGTTAACTGTATCCCATTTTGTTTATCCATTTGCATTTGGATTTCTTTCAGCTTTTGGATGTCACATGTAAAATTACTATAAATATTTTTGTACAGGTTTTTGTATGAATGCAAGTTCATATTTATTCTAAACACCTGGGAATGGGCTTGCTTGGTCATATGGCAAGTCAATGTTTAACATTATAAGAAATTGCCAAAATATTTGCCGGAGTGGCTGTATCATTTTGCATTTCTATCATTAGGTATGCGAGTTCCAGTTGCTCTACATCCTTGTCAGCATTTGATATTGTCCGTATTTTTTCAAATTTTAGTCATTCTGATAGGTGTATAGTAGTATTTCATCATGATTTTTAATTTGCATTTCCCTAAGGGCTAATGATGTTACATATTTTTTCATGTGCTTATTTACCATCCTTATTTAGACTTTGGTGAAGTGTCTAATCAAATCCTTTTCCTATTTTTAAAAAATTAGGTTTATTTTCTTATTGAGTTTGGAGAATTCTTTATATATTTTAGCTATAAGTCCTTTGTTGGACACATGATTTGTAAATATTTTCTTCCAGCCTATAGCTTATCTATATTCTCTTGACAATACCTTTGGATGAGCATATGTCTTTAATTTTAATAAAGTCTAATTTATCAATTATTTTTTAATGGATCATGATTTTATAGTCATTTCTAGAAACTCTTTGCCTAACCCTGGTTCTTGACGGTTTTCTTTGTATGTTTTCCTCTAAAAGTTTTGTAATTTACATTTAGATTTCTGATCCATTTTGAGTTAATCTTTCTTTCTTTTTTTTTTTTCTTTACTTTTTTTTTTTTAGAGGCAAGGTCTCATTCTGGCACCCAGGCTGGAGTGCGGCAGCATGATCATAGCTCACTGCAGCCTCGAACTCCTGAGCTCAAGCCATCCTCCTGCCTCAGTCTCCCAAATATCTGGGACTACAGGCACATGCCACCATGTCTGGCTATTTTATTTCTATTTATTTTTTGTAGAGACAAGGTCTTGCTATGTTGTCCAGGATGGCCTTAAACTCCTAGACTCAAGTGATCAACCTGCCTCAGCCTCCCGAAGTGCTGGGATTATAGGCATGAGCCACCATGCCCAGCTGAGTTAATCTTTACATAGGTCAAGATTTATTTATTTGCTTTTGCTCATAGATGATAATTGTTCTAACTTTATTTGTAGAAACGCCTCTCATTTAAAAAAATGTAAATCTCTCTTGTTTTCTTCCTCTCTTTCTAAATAGAATACTATAGCTCAGTAAAAATATATGGAATATATAGTTAAATAGTAAGTCTTTCTTTTACCGAATTGTACTAGATCCTTTGTTACCTCCCCAGAGATAGCCAACTACTGTTATCAATTTCTAATGGATTTTTCCAGTGAAATTCTACACATATATAAGCATGAGGAGGATATATATCTCCTTTTAAACACACACACACACACATACACAAATTATGGCATACTATATCCATCATTTATGGCCTGGCTTTTTGCACTTAATATATTGTTCTGACAAACATTCCATATCGGTTTAAGAACTGCATCATTCTTTTAAATAGCTTTATATTATTCCATTGTATGACTGCCATGATTTATTTAACCAGTTGAGGCTGATGCATCCTTAGGATATTTCAATTCATTTGCTATTCAATTGTCTCCTTCTAATAACTATCCTTTTTTAATTTTTTTTTTTGAAAGATGGGGTCTCCCTCTTGCTCAGGATGGTCTGGAACCCCTGACCCCAAGTGGTCCTCCCATCTCGGCCTCCTTGAGTGCTAGGATTACAGCTGTGAGCCACCGCATCTGGCCACTAATAATTATCTTATCCAAAGGAAGTTCAGGTCTCTGTGAAACTCCAAAGCAATAGGTGACATCCCTCCTATTTAGAAAGAATGACATAATATAGCAGGCTTGCTTTCCCTTCAAGGAAGAAGAAAGAGACTTTTTATAAGTGCAGAAGAATTATCTTCAAATAAAATTCAGACCAAACTGCATCAAGAACATCTCTCCCGCAATGAAATTTTCCTTCCTAAGAAGGCAGTGACCCTTATAGTACAGCTTAACAATGGAATGAAATGGTCTCATTTCTTTTCATAAAATATCCTGCTAAAGAAGCTATTTCTGACAAGGACTTCTCTTTCTATCTTGCAAGTGTGAGCGCTGCTCACGGGTCAAGCAGACTTGTAAACCTAGACACAAAGACCTTCTTAAAGTCACAAATTTAGCTGTTTTGGCAAAGCTGACGTAAGGAGGAGCAACAGAGGCTAGTGGCAGTCTGTTAGGTCTCACTTACCCCTGTTGCGTTGACAGGGCTGGATATTTAGACTGTTTGCTGACATGTGGGAAATAATAATAATGATGAAAAAATGTGATATAATTTGGGTATCTGGTTATTTTACCACAGGCCACAAGAGCCTGAGAGTAATATTTGAAATTTGAGGGAAGACACTGATATTGAGGGGCAGAAAGCATCCACGAAATGTGGTTACAGGGCAGGAAAGGTTAATAATGCCTCATATTGCCACCCCACGACGTGGCTGAGGACACTCTTGTTTTCCTGGATTCAAAGTACGTAGCCCAGTGTATTTTAAATCTTCAGAGCTAAGAGCTTCATGAAGGTGAATGAATATTGCCTTGTGTTTGGGCTGTGCCATAATTTTAAGTTTAAATTATACAATTTACAGGACAGAAGCTTCTGGAAAGAAAATTCCTTATTTTGATTAAGCTGACTGGGTCATTAGGCCTCTATTACGCTCATAGCAGTTGGCCATGGTAGAATGAAAAACCATCGTGTTTATGACCTGAGAACTCTTTCAGCTAAATGGAAATGATGATATTAGTATAGTGACGCAATTGCACTATTTGGTTCTGGAAGCAAATACAGAATTGGTCCCCAATGTGTTTTAATTGCTTGAGCAGGTTTATGGAATTTCTAAGAGTCTGCAGCAGTTATGCACGTTTCTTCCTGCACAGAGGAGCCTCTCTACCACTTCCCTCGTTATTTAACTACTGTCTGAGGTGGAGTTTCATTAGTCTGCTCTGAGGTCTTCGTCCTCCTGATAATTTGAAATTTTCTGTTCTGAAGTGTCGTGACAGCGGCTCTAGATGCCAAAGGAACCAATAGCATTACCGTGTATTGTGTGGTGCTTTACATAAAAACATCATCCGTTTAACCCTCATAAAAGCCCTAAGAGGTAGGAGCTACTATCATCCCCATTTTACAGACAAGGATGGCTGCAAAATGAGGTAAATACCTACGTGACTCAGCTAGTTAGCGGTGAAGAAAAGAAGTGAACACAGGCAGTCTTCCCTAGAGCCTATGATCTTGGCCACTGGCGGCCACCTAGTTCCCGACGATACGTGAAAGTTAGCACAAAGCCTTCCCTGGCCCCATCCCGGGGCAGGTGCCGGAGCTGGCATGTCACGGAGTGTGAAGCCAGGTGTGCGCTATCGTGCCAGACAGCGGGGAGCGCAGAGTCATTCACTCAACAAACAATGGTTTAGCCCTACGTCCATCTGGGGAAGTTAATCACACACTCAGCCGCTGAAAATGCTCATTATTGAAGAGCACTACAAACTGTGTGTTGTGGGAGTCAGAAGGAGATAAAATAAATGGCTTCTAATGGTTTTGGGGGTACAAGAAAGACCATCTAGAGTGGACAGGAGCTGAGAAGAGCCTTGTAGGATGTATTAGGCCCGGACGTTCTGAGGAGGGGAGGGAGGCAGTGTCTACATAAAGGAGCAATAATCATACGCCAGCCACTTTGATACTCTAGGTCTTGGTTTTCTTTTCATGAAAATCACAGGTAAAATGAGAAAGTTGAATTTGATGACATTTAAGGTCAGTTACATCTTTGAAATTCTGTGATTCTCTTGACCTAAGCTTTATGGGCAATGATTTAAAAACCTGACAATATACTCAAGAATTCAACCGGAAGTTTATTTAATTGCATCTCAGCTATATTCACCCTAGGAAGTCATCTGCTAGTGCTTAATTGCTAAAAGGAGCAGGCTCTCAGACTTTTCTTTTCTTTCTTTTTTTCTTTTGAGACAGAGTCTTGCTCTGTCACCCTGGCTGGAGTGCAGTGGCATCATTATAGCTCACTACAGCCTCAAACTCCTGCTCTCAAGTGATCCTCCTGCCTCAGCCTCCCGAGTAGCTGGGACTATAGGTGCACACCACCATGGCCAGCTAATATCTCTATTTTTAGTAGAGACGGGATCTCAGTCTTGCTCAGGCTGGTCTCGAACTCTTGACCTCCAGCAATCCTCCCACCTCAGCCCCCCAGAATGCCAGGATTACAGGTGTGAGCCACCGCGCCTGGCCGCCACCACCCCTGGCCCTCTCAGACTTTTCCTTTCCATGAATTCCTTCTTTGAGTCTCTCTTTTACTTTCCTTCACAGGCACAAACATTCTCCAAGTTAAAGCATCCTTTTGCCTTGACAAATTAATGTCTTCTAATGTCCGTTAAATGTTCCACATGTTAGACCATCAGTATAATTAATTAATGGACATTTAAAAATATTTAATCTTTTTAATTAACAAAAAACCTTTGCTGCATATCTCTTAGCAGTCAGGAACTATGTTAATAAGAGGGCATGGGCGGTGAACAGTCACTTCCTGGTGTCTTGGAGTCTATACTCCTGGGTATTGTCATTACTGTAGAATCAGGGGTCTTGGCTTTACACGTTTGGGGTTTGTGATCTTGGGTGGGTTACTTAGTTTCTCTGTGTGTAGTTTCCTCATATATAAATGAGGACATGTATAGTACTAACCTCATAGGATTGTTAAGAGGAGTAAATAAGGAGTAAATATTTGGAAAATTATTTATAAACAGTTTGGGGCAATCCCTAACAAACAGTAGGGTTCTAATTAGGCTTTGTTGAGTAAGTAATTTAAGTCCATTGATAGTCATGTGTTTTCTCTGCATATTGATATACCATTAATTAACTGTCCTTTCAAATATCATGAAAGTTTGATTTTTAATTCATTGTACGTATGATTTTTGCAGTGGTAGGATCACTTGCTGAATCAATTCATGTATCGCTTTTCCAGAAAGAGTAAAGTCATAAAGACATCAGTAGGAAGCTCTCCCACGTCTGACAGTTCACTCTTTAATCTATCCCAGACGTTCACCTTCTAGCCTTATAGATGCTTTACTTCCACCACCAGCTCTGCTTTGCTTTCTGGTGCTATTTTCCCAAAGGATGTTTTTTTAAAAAAAATCACTTCATGAGAGCTGCTGCCTGAGAGATGGCCTGGAGGGAAGAGGGGAGCTTTGTGGGTGTAAGAATTCCAGGCTCGGGGTGCAGACCCTCAGCGCCAAAGCGTGAGTTGGGATCGGCCAGGTTTCCAGGCAGAGGAGGTGGATGGCACGAGGGCTCCCAGGCAAGAGAGAGCGTGAACACACAACAGACGGTGATAGGAGGAGAGGAGAGTGTGTGGGCTGAGGGGGGGAGGCACACGACCTCAGAGATAAGCAGCGGCTGGATCATAAAGAGGTCTGCAAATATGTGGCTTTGCATGAAGGCCACGGAGGACCACTGAGGAATTTTACAGGGGTGTGCAGTGTAGAATTTAGCTTTGCCCTGGTGTAGGTCTGCCTTTGCCCTCAGCATCTGGGAGGTCATCTCCAAGCCCCTGGTGTGCCGAGCCTGCCGGGAGACAGAGATCAGGTACATGGACAGCCGGTCACGCCTGCAGCATGGAGCCCCCATAAAAGCTCTGCACGCCAAGACTCGGGTGAGCGTCCCTGGTTGGCTACACTGTGCATATTGTCACCCACTGATGCTGGGAAAGTAATTTTAATGTCTATCCTTTATCTGTAATAAATGATCATGATTATAACAATTTTCAGTGAGTTCTATGAGTCCTTCCAGAGAATTATCAAATCTAAGAGTAGTTTTTGGAATCCTCCTGAACTTGCAGTTGGTGTCGGAAGTGAGAGTGATCTTGTGGACTGTGTGTCCCCACCTTCCAGTTGGCCACCTTTTGCAGGGGTGGCTAAAATTTACAGTGACTGGCTCTCTTGAAGAGCAACTTTAAATACTGTAATGTAATTATATCCATTATTAAAATTAAAAAATTTTAAAATATAAAAATGAAAGTGAGAGTCACCCAGGACCACAGTTACCTCTCTCTCTCATGCACACGCCTGTGCACACAAGGATGCGACATCAGAGCGTTTCTGTTTGGCCCAGACACACAGCTTATTTGCAAGGTTGCCCTGGGAAGTGCAACCCCAGGGCAGCAATGGTGAGGGGAAAGGGAGGTAGGCAAAAATGGACAGAATCCAGATGTGAGGTGGGACCTTATTTGGGCAATCAAGAACTTTGCAAGAAAACACAGCGGCCTGTGCTCTTACAGGCTGTGACAGGCCGCCATGTCTCAGAGTAGTCAGGAAGGGGTTGGGAGAGAGAGATTCTTATCTGAGGCTCTTTCTGATCTCTTGCTTCTTCTTGATCAAATTTCCCCCCATGGGACATCAGCTTCCTGGCATTTCTAGGGTTCATTACCAGTCTTTACAGGCAGTCATGGGAGAAGCCAGCTCTCTCCTGTGACTCAGTGCTTCACCTGGGTTTGCCCCTGTGGACCTGGCTGCTGGAGCAATGGGGCCTGAGCACAAGCCCAGCCTGGTCCTGGGAAGGCTGGGGCAGCAGCTGTGCTCTTGCTGAGTGAGTGGCCAAGGCCCCCAGGGTGGGAGAATCAGGGACCACGCAAACTGGATCCACTACCGTTTGCATATATGCCATTAATGTGTTATTAAACATATATCTGATCATAGCATAATATATCACTTCTTATGGCTATATATTTAATAGTTTCTCACTGGCTATAAATTACATACTAATGCTGCATTGTTAGACACTTAAATTGTTTCCAATTTTTAGTATTTAATCAATTATACTTATATTTTATGTAGAATACCCCATCACTAGTCATTTAGATTGTTTCCAATTTTTTGGTATTCAATTCAATCTGATGAACATCATTATACATAATGATGGGACCACATTTCCTTAGGATATGTTGCTAGAAGTTCAGAAGCTATGTCAGAGAGGAAAATTGTGCTTTTAAAGTTAAATACGTGATGTTTTGTGTCTTGGACATTTGAATGGATCTCTTGCACACCTGACAGATTCTCTTGGCCAGCAGACTCGGGGAGGGGCTTCCCTGGGAAGTGGCTGAAGGTGTTCCCAGCCAGGGATGCCGCGTCTCACAGCAGAGGCACTAGCTGAGGAGGCGGGACACCTGACTTCAAGTCACAAGATAAAATATCCACAGGATCCCAGCAGGGGTGCCAACCGTGGGGCTCTGGTAGGGCTGAATCAGTGTTGGTGGGCCTGGGGACACAGGAGGCCACCCCTTCGAATGGTCAGTCCTCCACAACTGACATTATCCACATTCACATTTATAAGAAAACAAGCAAACACCAGTCAAGTGAAGCTCACCTTAGAGGCAAACCTGTGACCCTGGTTGTTGGAATGTGAGCTTAGCGGGATCCCCACTTCCCTGGGCCACAGCGTAAGATGAGGGGTCACCTTTGTCCATCTTGGGGCATCTTTTGGAACTTTTCCTCCCCACAGATCTCACGCTGGGAAAGGCTTTGTCTACGCAGTGCATTTATGAAAGAACAGTTAATAGTACTGCCTCGATGAGCTGTTGTGGTGCCAACAAAAAGCAATTTTAAAAATGGATATTTTAATGAGCTTCTGCAGCTTAACTCAGGTAACTGCATGAGAAATAGAGACAAAAGACCATGGTTGTATTTTGAGAGTCTGGCCATGTGGGAATCCTAGCTGGGAGGCCCTAAGGCATCTGCCGGCTTTGTGTTTAGTGCTATTTACTCCTCCTGGGAAGAAAGCATCTCTAATGGCATTTTGCAGAGGTGCAAGCTCAGCTCTGAGAGGAGAAGGAACTTGCTTATGGTTGTGTGGCCTTTACAAAAATGTGATAATTTGGACCCTGGTTGGTAGATTCCCAAGTGGGGTATTAACCATCCACTTTCCACTGAGCCGACTGGGGCAAGGGGTGGAGAGTCACGGAAGGCTCCAGGGAGGCAGATGAGCTGAGTCGTGAAATGCATGTTGGTTTTTCCAGGTAACCAAGGAGAAAGGGGCCGGCTGAGGGGTGGTGGGAAGACAGGAGCTGGCAGCGCCAGACAAAGAAGGAATCTGGACCCAGGTGAGGAGAGACCTTATTTAGGATTATGGCAATAAGGGGAAGGGACTGCTATGGTCTGAATGTTTGTACCCCCAAACTCATACGTTGAAATCCTCACCCCCAAGGAGGTAGTATTAGTCGGGGTGGGGTCTTTGGGACGTGATGAGGTCATGGGGGCCAAAGCCCTCATAAGTTGGATTAATGTCCTTACAAAACAGACCCTGGAGAGCTTCCGTATTCCTTCTGCCACAAGAGGACACAGTGGGAATGCACCTGCTCGGAACCAGGACACAGCCTCATGGAAACCGAATCTGTGGGCACCACATCCAGGATTTCCCAGCCTGCAAAACAGTGAGAAATAAATTACTGTTGTTACAAGCCACCCAGTTTATGGTCTTTTGTTACAGAAGCCCAAACAGACTAAGACAAAGACTATTTATTGCAATGGGGCCGGGCGCAGTGGCTCACGCCTGTAATCCCTACCCTCTGGGAGGCAGAGGCAGGAGGATCGCTTGAACTCAGGAGTTCGAAACCAGCCTGAGCAGGAGCAAGACCACTTCTCTACTAAAAATAGAAAAATTAGCTGGGCATGGTGGTGAGTCTGTAGTCTCAGCTACCTGGGAGGCTGAGGCAGGAAGATCCCTTGAGCCCAGGAGTTTGAGGTTGCTGTGGGCTCTGAGGATGCCACTGCCCTCTAGCTCAGGTGACAGAGCCAGACTCTGTCTCAAAAAAAAAAAAGACTACTGCAATGGGTGAGGGAACTGTTGCTATGGGGGAGGAGCTATTGCTGTGGGGAAGGGGTTATTGCTATGGAGAGGGCTATTGGTATGGGGGAGGGGCTATTGGTATGGGGAGGGGCTATCACTATGGGGGAGGGCTATTGCTATGGAGGAGGGGCTATTGCTGTGGAGAAGGGGTTATTGCTATGGGGGAGGGGCTATGGTATGGGGGAGGGGCTATTGCTATGGGGAAGGGGCTATCACTATGGGGGAGGGCTATTGCTATGGAGGAGGGGCTATTGCTGTGGAGAAGGGGTTATTGCTATGGGGGAGGGGCTATGGTATGGGG
>CAUYSK010042685.1:0-77067 GCA_963575035.1 Avahi laniger | reverse complement strand
CTACAGGCATGTGCCACCATGCCCGGCTAATTTTTTCTATATATATTTTTAGCTGTCCAATTAATTTCTTTCTATTTTTGGTAGAGATGGGGTCTCACTCTTGCTCAGGCTGGTCTCGAACTCCTGAGCTCAGAACGATCCACCCACCTCGGCCTCCCAGAGTGCTAGGATTACAGGCGTGAGCCACCGCGCCTGGCCTTGGAATTTTTTTTTTATAAAAATGCAATTAAATACCTCACTCATAAAAGGTCTGTCAGCGTCCGTGCCTTGAATGCCATTCACTGCTGCCTCTGCCTTCGGCCGCCAGGAGGGTTACGGCTTTGTGTACCGCACGGTTTCCGCCTTGAGCTTGTTCCAGCAAGAGTGCAGGTCACAAGTGGGGGTCTGCTTGCCAAGACGGACGCTCGCACAGAGAAGTGAGGGCACCCGCCCAGGTGCTTGGGAACCCAGGGGACGTAGCCCTGTCTGTGCCCTTCTCCCGGTGTGGGGTTCTGCCGCTCGGCACACAAACTTGCGCAGGCTGTCGGCAGACCCGACAGCGCTTTAGCTGGTCTGAGACACTCGGATTCAGGTTCTAAGGATTGGAGGTCTTCTGCAAGTGAAGACTCATCAGGGCCCCAGAAAGTGGTAGAAGGAAGAGATTAAAAAAATATATATGGGCTGGGCACTGTGGCTCACCCCTGTAATCCTAGCACTCTGGGAGGCTGAGACAGGAGGATTGTTTGAGCTCAGGAGTTCCAGACCAGCCCGAGCAAGACCCCGTCTCTGCACAAAATAGAACAGTTAGCCAGTAGTGGTGGTGCACACTTGTAGTCCCAGCTACTCGGGAGGCTGAGGCAGGAGGATCTCTTGAGCCCAGGAGTTGGAGGTTGCAGTGAGCTGTGATGACGCCACTGCACTCTGGCCTGGGTGACAGAGCGATACTGTCTCAAAAAAAAAAAAAGTCCATGTTGCAAACATGGCTGTTATTTTTCCCCACTAAATTTTTTAATTGAAAAGATTAGCATGTGTACATGGTAAAAAAAAAAAAGTTGCAATATAAAAGGATGTTACTTGAACAGTTAGTCTTCCTCCTGCCTCTCTGCTGTCTTCTCTCCGAGAGTCAAAACCACTGATGCTAAAACCACTCAGATCTCCTCTCAGAGGCGACTCATCGCGCACCCAAGTGTCACTGTGTCGTACGCGCGGGCGTGCCCCTCGGGTTTTAGAATGGAGGTTGCTCCGTGTCCACCCATCCCCCTCCCTCTTTCTGTTGACCACATGAGGTCCCGAGACACGGATGCCCCGAGGGGTCTCCCGTCCCACCGCCAGGCTGGGGAACGCTTCGTAGCCAGTCACCGCTGGAGTAAACATCTTTTATGTGTGTCTTGATGTCACTGTCTGTGGGATAAACTCTTAGAAGTGGCTTTGTTGGATTAAAAGATGCTTTTTATTTACCTATTGACGAGTTAATAAACCTCGAGCTCAATGTACACTCCTGACGTACCTGACATACCCGAGTTCAGCAATACTGCATTCAAGCTTAGTTTTTGCTTACCCAACGGATGAAAACACTTTTAAATTTCTCTTACAAGTGACGGTGAACAGGTTCATTTTTTAAAAGCTGTCTGTGTGCTGTCCTTCTGGTTTTCGATGCCGTGGGTCTTTTTCTTACTGATTTGCAAGAGCGCTTTTTTGAGTGAAGCAAAATAGCATTTGCTGTGTATGTAAATATTTTTTTACAGTTTGTTTGACTTTGCGGCCTTTTCCCATACATATATTTTACCATTTATGTCATATTTACCAGCATTTTTTCCTAAGGTTTCTGGAATTTGCAGTTTGCTTAGGAAGTCCTTCTCTGAGAATTAAAAAAAAAATTTTTCTTCTGTGGTTTCCATTTTTACTTCTAAATCTTTGATCCCTTCAAAATGTATTTTAAAATATACCTCTATCTTAGCCCCAAATAAAGTCTCGATACCTTTTATATTAAATGGTATGTCTTTTTCCCAGTGACTTAAAATGATTCTTTCTCATCAACTGAATTTCTGTGTGAATTTACGTCTCTTGTGCTTTAATATGGGAGCTTTGTGATAAAAAGATGTAAGAGCTATTTCTCTGTTACTACTTCCCTGTTTTTGGGGGAATTTTCCTGCATATGCTTGCCTGCTTATTTTCTCTGAGCCCTGGTAGTAGTTTCAAGATAGTTCTGCCAACGTTACTCTCTATTTAATGCTGACATTTGGCTAATGTTGAATCTTCCATCCGAGAACAGGAACACCGAGTTTGCTAGGTAAGTTTCTGTTGTCATTTCTGGTACCGTAAGTGGACTTCTTTCCCTAACTCACGGAAAGTTCTTGATTTTTGTACATAGTTTTGCACCCAGTTTCCTTACTGAATTCTTTTGTTCAGTGGTTCTTAACCTTGAGTGTGCGTCAGGATTGCCTCAAAGGATTCTTCAAACAAATTGTGGGGCTGCGCTCCTGTTTCTGATGTAGTCGGTCCTAGGAGGTACCTGGGAATTTACCTTTCTAATAAATTCCCAGGAGAGGCTGACGTCCCAGGACTTCACTATGATGAGAACCCCGCTGTTACTTGTTTTGGGTAGTTTATGGGTTCTCTCGGGGTTTGTGGCCGTTATGATTGCCTACCTGGAAATGTAATTTCCCTAGTCTTCTAATTTCTGTATCTCTTTTCCCCTCTTAATTATATCAGCAAATACTTCCAGAACCTTAAGACTAGTGATACATTCTTTTCACTCCTTTCATGGAAATGCATCTAGTCTTTTGTCATTAAGCACGATGCTGACGTTTGTCTTGAGATGTTTCTCATATGTATGTATTTTTTCATGTAAAGAAAGCATCCATTTGTATTTATATGATGAAAACTTTCTATCAGGAGACACTGAATTTTGTAAAAAGCGTTTTGGGGTTTTTAGCACCCATAGTTTTTTCCTCAGTTATTAATAAGGAATATGAAATTAATGATTTCCAAATACCGAACCATCTTTGCATGTTAAATATCGTTCTTCTAGTGTGTGTGTTTGGTTCACCGTGTTCGGTCCTTTTGTAGCAATGTATGTAAGTGATCTGGTCTGTAGTTTCTTGTTAGATTTTATGTAAATCATGCTTGAGTTTTAAAATTGTGCTGGCCTTACAGAAATAATTTAGAACCTTTTTCCAGTTTCCAGAAAATGCAAATGGAAGGAGTTCCTAAGAGTGTAGGTAAAATTCATCTGGTACTTTGTGGTTTGATGGGCAAGGATGGTGTTGACGCGTGATAACCGTATCCGTTGCTTGGACCGTCCGGATTGTTTTAAATCTCTGCTGGGATTAGTATTGGTCATTTTTATATCTCTGAGCAAATTTTCTACTTTATTTAAGTCTTCAAGCTAATCGACCAGAGTATTTGAAATCTTTTGTAGCTGTTTCTCCCTTTCGTTTTCCCTTCATTTTCCTAGATTGAGCTCTGTCAATTGTTTTCAAATTAATTTTGCTTTTATATTTCCTCTTATGGTTATTTTTTAACTTTTTGAATTAAATTACTAAAAAGAAGTGAAAATAAATACAGCTATTTCTTTGGGCTGTTGCCTTTGTTAAAATCCCTTCTTTGTCTAACTTAATGCTTTCGGCCTTGATTTTCAATCTTGTCTGACGTTAACGGTGTCACCCCTGTTGTATGTGGTGGTGTTTGCATTTACTGGTATATTTTTGCTCAATTTTTCTGAGTATGGGTTTTTTTTCCTTATAAACTTTATTTTGAAATAGATTTCAAAATTCTAGATTCACATAGAAATTGCAACAAATAGCATAGGAGTTCTTGTGTACCTGTCGCCCAACTTCCCCTGGTGAAAACACTTTACAGAGCCATGTAGCACAATTATTAAAACCAGAAAGTTGATGTTGTCAGTACAACACTATCATTTCGTCTCCAGTGAGTTTTGGTAGTTTGTGGTTTTCAAGGAATTGATTTATTTCATCTAACTTGTTCAATTTAGGTGCATAAAGACGTGCAAAGTGTTCTTCCCTTATTGCCATTTCTTGAGGGGTCTGTGGGTGGTTCACCTTCTGTCATTCCTGCCACTGGGAATTTGTCTTTCTTTGATAAACCTCTAGCAAGACTGATAATTTTATTGATCTTTTCAAAGAACTGGCTTTTGATCGATTTTTCTGATTGAGTTTATTGATTTCTGCTATTTTCATGAATGTTTCTCTACTGTTAATGGAGTGTTTTATAAATGCAGATCAAGCTAAGTTATGTAATGGTGGTATTCAAGTCCACTATAATCCGTGATGAAAAGGTCTTCATTTTAGTGTAGTCCAATTTCTCCATTATACTTTGTTGGTAGTTTGTCTTGTTTAGTAAAATTTATCCCTATTCTTCCAAAAGCTTTGTTTTATCAATATTATTTTATATGATATATGTAAGGAATGAGAATATCTTGGTATTGTTATTGCAAGTATCAGTAAACCCTGATTCTTTTTATCTAATTAAGAGATGGGGTCTCGCTCTGTTGCCCAGGATAGAGTGCAGTGGCATGATCATAGCTCACTGCAGCCTCGAACTCCTGGTTTCAAGCGTTCCTCCTGTCTCAGACATGCACTGCCATGCCTGGCTAATTTTTAAATTTTTTTTTTTTAGAGACAGGGTCTTGCTATGTTGCCCAGGCTGGTCTCAAACAATCTTCCCACCTTGGCCTCCCAAGTTGCTAGGATCACAGGCGTGAGCCACTGAGCCTGGCATATTTACTTATTTTTTAGTGGAAGCATATTTCTTGGTCCGGAAGTTTGCCAAAGGATCCTGAGACGTGTTGCAGGGAAGTGCCTTTTGGTAGTCTATGTATGTGACATGCTTCACAACTCTCAGCGGTTGCCACAGGATGGCAGCTTCTGGGAAGATGCCACCCCCCAATCTGCTCGCGGTACTGCACATCTGTACGTCTCCTCCTTTAGCCCTGGTGTCGGGGCAGGGCAGTACAGAGCAGCTTCCCCCAGGCTGCGAATCCTACCTTGGAGGATTCTGGGAGCTGCAGGGGGTCCACTCTGACCTTTTTCATCCCGGCATGGTCCCGGTTTTACCCCTGGGGCTGCCCTTCTCATAGCTGCTGTGGCTGGGTTGTGTGGTCACTTTCATTTGTCAACTTGGCCAGGCCGTGGTGTCCAGTTATTTGGTCAAACACCAGTCTGGATGGTGCTATGAGATACTTTTTAGATGTGATTAAGTCAGTGGACTTTGAGTAAAGCAGATTATCCTTTGTGATGTAGGTGGGCCTCATCCATGCAGCTGGAGGCTTTAAGAGAAAAGACTGAGATGCAGAGGGAAAGGAGGAAGGAAGGAATTCTGCCTCCAGACGGCAGCCTCCGCCCTTCCCCGCAGCCCCAGCCTGCGGCCCCAGTAATCACAGGAGCCGATCCCTCTGCCTCTCTCCACCCCGCTGCTTCTGTTTCTCTGGTGAGGCCTGACAGTAACTGCGTGGGGGTACAGTTGTGGTCTCCTCTCATGGAGGATGGGGTCCCATTTCGGGTTCTCCTCGCTGGTTCCCGCCTGGCTGCAGCAGAGCTCTCTGCCGTCTCATGAGTGGAAGAGCAGATACGTTTTAAGGAGAGTCTTGGGGGCAGTGGGGAGCAAAGCTCACCGCAGGCAGGCAGGAGGATTCTGGTTCCCGGGTCCTGTACCGATATCTCCAAAGCCAGGGCCTCCTCTCAGGCCGTCCCCATGGGTTGCTGCTTCCTGCATGGTCACCAGCCCACGGCTGTTGGTGTCCAACTGGCCACTTGTAGGAAAGACACTAAATCTGTCACAGTAATAAATGCCCAATCCCTCGTCGACAAGGAGGAAATGGGGCCCCTAAGAGGACGACGCCGGGCAGAGAAGTGACCGCCTCTGCGAGGGGCCCCGTGCAGCAAACCGTGGCCCAGAGACGTAGTTAGTAAAAATCACTGATTTAATAAATAGTGCGATGTCTCTATGCAGGCTGTGCCCTCTGTCGGAGAGCTGGCCAGAGGGACGGAGAGGCGGGGCCCGCCCTGAGGTTCTTGCAGGGAGGAACCCTCCCTCCAGCCCTCCCAGGAGGGAGGATCAGGTGAGTGACTTAATGCTATGGTGTCCCCAGAATCTCCCCCTGGAGAGTGTACATTGCGGGAGGAGGGCCAGAGTCACATAAAAATGGAGTATTTAGGGACGAGCCCCGGAGCGAGGTCTGCTATACGTCTTCGTGGTGCGACCGTGCGGCCTTGGTGCCAGAGCAGTACTTTTCACACAGTTTGAGGAGCTCCGAGACGATGAAGACGGACGAAGCCAGTCCAGTTAGGAACAGCAGATCTGCCAGGAGGGGCAGAGAGAAGAGTCAGAGCACACCCCGCCCGGTCTGTTCCCTGCACGTCCCCCTCATGAGGACATGCAGGGGTGCCGGGCCTCACACCCAGGAGCCGAGATGCTGCAGCTAGAGCAGAGCCTGCGGGCGTCGCAGACAGACACAGGGCGACTGAGCCGCAAGGGGGGTGGTTCCCGGCCCGTCCAACCCGACCCCTGCCCTGGGATTAATTCCTAGAGCCGTCCTCTGCCTCCGCCGTGTCCGACCATGCGGAGCTGTCTCTGCTCCTGCCGTCGGTCCTTACGTACAGGCTGCCCGAGCACAGTCACTGCACGTGTGATTAGCTGACTTTCCTCCCAGGGGATAGAAACAGCTATTAAAAATTTTGTTTGGGGGGATTCCCTTTCTCTGCTCCTACAGGGCATTCATCAGTGACCCACGCTGACACTGCTTCAGTCCCAGCCTTACTGAAGGTTTGAAGCACCCCGTCTCTACAGCCCCGGACCTGACACATCATCCTGCGCTCTGCCGTGGGGTGTGGGGAAGCCTCCCTGTCCCCTTGTGGGGGTGGCCAGCAGCAAGCCTGGGCCGGAAGGGAGGGGGAGAACCTCCTCCAGTGACTCTCCCCTCGCCCCTCTCCTGCTGAAACGGGCTTTGGAGGAAGGCCCCACAGCCCTGGGTGCGAGGTAGAGGGCCGCCTGGGTTGAGGGCCACGGCTTGGGCACTCGGGGCCCTTGGAGAGCCACGGTCGCTAAATCACATCCCTTTCAGCAAGAACTGGAGGAGGGCCCAGCTCCCTCCTCTCCATCATGCTGCTGGCCCCAGGGCCAAGTCCAGGCTCCCCAGCTGGGGGCAGGCCTCACACAACTCCTTCCCCTGCCAGGACCCACCAGGGCTGAGCCGCTGGGGAAGCTCTGCCTTCCCGCTGATCCTCCCTCCCACCCAGCAGCTGCGCTGCCGAGTGGCCGGGGCCGTGCACAATGGCCCTGGTCTGAGCTTACGACCTGCTCTGGTCCCTTCCACTCACCGAGCGCTCCCAGGTTCTCTGTCTGGAAGACCCTCTGCAGGGGCGGGACGTAGATCACGGCCAGCTGCCCCAGGATGGACCCGAGCACCGAGTAGAGGAACATGTGGTTCCGGAGAAAGCCGATCTCAAATATCAGCTTGGTCTGCGGGGAGGAGAGGGTCGCACATTGCCTGGCTGCAGTCTGCAGCGTCTCTCGAGCGCACAGGGCGGTTCCGCAGGGAGGTCACCCGGGGCTCACCTGAGAGCGGCAAGTCAAGGCGTTGAAGAGATCAAAGAACACGAAACAGGTGAACGTCATCGTGGTGGTGCGTGGGGTGCTCGCTTTGTCTTCGGGCATCTGGAACGTGAGTGCACAGGGGTGGTTAGGACAAAACGGGATGATTCCCTAGGATGTGGTTCGTCACCCCCACGGAGCTGAGGGCAGGGCGGCGTTCTCAGGGCTCCTCCTGGAATGGGCCACAAAGCTGCTTTCTGCCTCGGGGGCGGCAGGTGTGCCATCTGCAGTGTCTCCCGACACACGGATCTGCTGCTGCCATGAGGACCCCAACCTTCATCAGGAGCGTCGGCTACCAGACGCCACGGCACGGAAGGGTGGCACGGCCACGCCACTTCCTCCAGGAGGTGACTGTCTCCCAGGAAGCTGATACCGCTAGTTAATCCCACGTAACAGAATGTCACTTCCTGCAAGGAAGTCCAAAGGCTGGCTGGCCCCAGAGAAAACTATGGCCTTTGAGGGATCTGAGACTGGGCTCGAGGGCTAGTACCCCGGGGACCTGGGCCGAGGTCACAGTCTGGCCAACAGTGCAGGGTATGGGCCAGAGCTGCGGGGAGAGGGTCCTCTCCCTGGGCTGGGCAGCAGGGCCCCGCTGCCTACCCGAGCTTGATGCCAGAGCAGAGGTTTTCACGGGGGGCTTGCGTCTGAGCCTCCTGGAGCGTGTACCTTACACCACCACCAATGCAGCCGGTTCCGGGGGGCCCGGGCAGCGGCATTTCTTACAGGCCCCCATGGTGCTGATGCCACCGCCGGGACCCCGGGGTTGGACCCAGAAGGCCTGTCTCTCCCGCGTAGGCGAGACTGCAGGGGGGGCCTGAGGGAAAACGGAGCAGCGCGGTGGCCGGCCAGCGTCCCGCCCCCTACCTGCGTGGGGGCACGCTGTGGTTTAAAGGTGGACGGATCACCTGCCTAACTGTCATCATGCGTCTCAGCCCGGAGCTCCCTGGACCTGAGGCAAACGGTCAGCCCTGCAGCGTGAGACCCTTCAGGCTCCCAGCTGTTTCCTGGGCACGATGACGGCAGGAGGGGCGCCCCGTCCCATGTAGGCAGAAATCTGAATGCCCTTCTGTGCCCGCGAGGCCTCACGTACCTCCTACCTCCTCCCTCCGGCCCGTCCTGTCCCTGCTCGCGCTCCGGCAGCACCAAGGACCGTGGGCACCCGGTGACTTGCACGTGAGCTTTCCCCGGGCTCACCTCCTTCCAGAAGACGAAGAGGGTCCCGCTGATGATGACTGCCGCGGACAGGAGGACCTTCAGGATGAGGGCGCGGCCGAGGATGGTGTCCCGGATGCTCCGTGGCGGCTGCCTGAGGGCGTCTTTGTCAACTGGCTCGACCCCTAAGCTGCTCGGGAGAAGAGAGACGCTTTGAAATAAACCCCGAACGAGAAAAGGACCCTCGAACCAGATCCCCATAAGCCTCCCAGGACGGGGTGTCTGCTGCGCCCTCCAGGCCGTCCCGTCCTCCTGGGATGCCTGTCCCTTCCTCACCTCCTCCTGGAAGCCCAGAGCCCGGGCCATGGGCTGCTGTATTCCACCCTCACCCTCCCTGTGTCCCCTGGACATCCGGGGAGGACCACCCACCCTGTGGCCTTGGAACGACAGTCACCCCGTGCACTCAATTTCATCACCACCAGGGGACCCCCAAGAGCCAGGATCCAGGCGCTGCCCTCCCCAGGCCGGTATCAGCCGGGGGAAGTCCCCACCTAACTCAGACGGCAGCGTGGAGGTGACACCAACAGCAAGGTGAGGCCCCTTGTCACGCAGGGTCCCGCTGCCAGGGAGAGCCGACCCTCACGCTGGGCACTGGGAGAAAGACCAGCACGGTCTGTCCCTTGGTGGCAGCGGTGACTAAGACAGCAGTCACAGCACGCCCTGCTCATTCACCCCTGAGCTGGCGGCTTCCTGAGCAGCCGCTGTGGCCAAGCGCTTCAGAAGCCAGGGGTGAAGGAGGGAGCAAAACAAAAACCTGCCTCCTTGAGGCTAACGGTCTAAAGGGGAGGCAGATTGTAAGCAGGTAAATGGGATATACGTGTACGTATGCGTGTATGTACATATATCCATCTTCCCATCCAGGCGAGAACAAAGCAGGGTGAGGGGACCGAGTATGAGGCAGCTGCTGTCAGAGCAATCAGGGAGGACTTCTCGGAGGCAGTAACCATGCCCTAGGCAGAGGGGGCAGAAAGCTCCCCCATCTCAGCTCTGCACTCTACTTCCTGTCCTTCACCCAGTGCAACACCCATCAGTTTTCCGGGAACCCCTTATGGGAAGTGACTGTTCGCCCCTGCAGCCCCGCCTCACCTCTGCGCCGGCGGCCCGTCCATGATGATGTTGACCCACAGGATCTGCATGGCGTTGAGGGGGCTGGGCAGGTTGAACACGGTGGACAGAGCTATGAGGCTCAGGGCCGAGATGCTCCTGCGGACACAGCGGCAGATGCCGGCCGTCGGTGGCTGCCCCCTGCGTGCCCTGAACCACACCGGGAAATGCTGGCCGCTACTCACGTGCTCAGCTGGAACCGCACGAAGTTTTTGATGTTGTAGAAAATCCCCTTGCCTTCCTCCACGGCGTTCCTGCCAGAGAAGAGGGACGGTCACTCGCAGGTGTCCTGGGGAAGGCGCAGCCAGCTCGGTGGCTGCTAAACGGAGCAGCGGTGACCAGCCGGGATGGACACTGCACTCGGACCCCTTGCTGGGTCCCCTTGCTGGCAGTCTTGGGGACACATCGGAAGGAGATGGTGTCGCCCTGACAGATGCCCACCAGCCACTGGGGACCAGTCCCTGAGCCGTGTTTGCCTGTGCAAAGCGCACACTCGACGCCTCCTGTTGGACCCTAAATTCCTCTCGTCCTGAGCCCACAAACCCTGCCCAGAGCCCCTGAAGTGCTTAAGGCATTTCTCTGACTTACCAGGGAACAGACACAGCAAAACCGGTCAAACCCGAACAGGAGATCCGGGAGGGGTGTGGGAGGGGGGAGGGCATCACCCTTTAGAAAGCTCTTTGCAAAAGTCCTTTTAAGAACTTGGCCTGAGTAGTAAAAAAACCATCTAACCCCTACCCCCCATTTTCACTAAAAATTTTTGCAAAAGAAAGCTGTAGAGTTACGTTACGGCTGTGCATTTTTGTAACTGAGGACGATGTGTTTTAAGGATTCCTGCAGTGAATCCGTTGTCAAGAACAGACCGCTTTGTAAAGGGCACAGTCACACCGAGCTTCGGTATTTGCTCATTCAGGATCTTTGACGTCAGGCTTAAAAATTCCCACCCCCCCACTCCAGTTATTGCGACTTATGAGTAAAATCTCAATCAGAGCTAATTAAAATTAGACCCAGAGGAACATACGGAAAAGTGAAACAGAAAAAAAATAGCTTTGCGCAATCCCAGAACTTAGAGATGCCATCAGCGGTTGGTGGCGGGGGGCGTTTCCGTCTGGGTCTAATCTCTCCAGCGCAGGAGATGAGCAACAGCAACACGCTGGCCGTCAAATACCTCCATGTCTCTTTTCTCCACACTACTGTGTGATAGTGTCATTTCTTTGTGTCATTAAAATATTTTTCAAACACGATTTTTATCAGGCATGTAGCCCTCATGTCTCTTGCCCTTGGCTACCGAGGGTGGTTCTGGGTTTCCCTTACACGTCACACACGGCTGCCGCCCGGAGACCTGCCAGCTCCCTGAGGGGCTGCTGCTGAAACACACCCGCAGGCTGCAAATTCGAGTTCTGTTCTAGGTGTCCGTGACATTTCCCTGGGTGCTGCGTGGGACCGGCCACGGGGTTAATTGGCCCTGTGACCCTCCTTTGGGGGTGGTGACACCTGCCACCACCATGAGTCTTGAGAGTCAGCAATTCCTGGGGACTCCTCAGGACCCCTTCTCAGCAGGAGCCCCCGTATCTGCACGGTGGCAGATCCCAGAGGGTCACCCCGGGCATCGTTACAACTAAAAATCTACCCAGAGAGCAGCTTACATGATGGCCGAGAAGTCGTCGTCCACCAGGATCATGTTGGCAGCCTCTTTACTGACGTCTGTGCCCGTCTGCCCCATGGCAATCCCGATGTCGGCAGACTTCAGGGCGACCGCGTCATTCACCCCGTCCCCGGTCATGGCCACGATGGCCCCCGACTCCTGCAAAGCCTTGGAAAGAGCCGGCGAGAGAGGCCTGCAGGCTGAGGACCCTCCTAGGTCCCTCCTTCCCTCCCGACGCTCTACTGCGCACGCCAGCGGCAGGGATCCGTTGGGAGGACACCAGGGTCAGCTGGCCTGAGTCTGAAACCCAGTTCTACCCGCAGTAGCGCAGGACCTGGGCATGTCCTTGAACCGCTCAACCTCAGTTTACCCATCTACAAAGTGGGAGCAACAAACCCAACTTCACAGGGCTGTTGTGAGGCCCAGACTAAGACGATGGATGTGACAGTGCCCAGCACTGTGGAAAAAGGCTCATAAAGGTCATCCGCTGCTGTTAATAAATAATAATCAGCAGTGCAGCCTCTGAAACCGTGGGGGCTCAGTAAGCGTTCATAGTTTCTTTGATAACTTGCACGGGGATTTACTCTGTAGAACCAAAAGCTTAACACAGAGAAAAATCGTAACTGCTAAAAGAGTTCAAGAGCAAGTTGTCAAAGCCCACGTGCAACGTCACCAAGCACGGTCTCTGTCTCTCTCACTTTTCTGACGCGCAGTCCGCTCTGTACGGGGCGCCCGCTGTGTGCCGAGAGAGTCACAGGCCTGGCTTCGTCTAATCCTCTCACCAACCTTGCAGATTAGCTGGCGTCACTAACAGTGTCCCCGCTTCACAGGTGAGGAAACCAAGGCACAGAGTTAAGTGACGAGACTAACGCCAAAGCTGACGAGGGGCGGCTTCCGCTTTAAATTTTTTCCTTATCCAATTCCAGCTCCTTGTTTTCAGTGCATGTGGCAAACAGCCCCCCAGTTCTCCCCTCTCTCCTAATAGGCCCCCCAGGTTTAGCTGAGCACACACCACCCGGATAGAGATGACACTTCCCAGCATCCCTTGCAGCTGGGCCTGGCCACGTGACTGCGTCGTGGCCCACGGGCTGTGAGCGCCGTGAGCTGCAACTTCCCAGCCCCGCCCTTCAAAGGGACCTGCCCGCCCCTGCTCCTCCTCCTCCTCCCCGCTGGCCGTGGCAGGGCAACCCCTGGAGCAGCCGCCTTGGCCCAGGGAAGGCAGCCGCGGTGCGGCCTTGTCCTGACCACGTCTGGGGCCCCGTCACGCGGCACAGCGGGTGTCTCCCCACCCCACGTACCTTTATGATCTTCAGCTTGTGCTTCGGGCTGGTCCTGAAGAACACAGACACCTGGACACAGAGAAGCGACAGAGCAGAGAGTCACGGAAGTCGGAGTTGGAGGCCCCTTGCCTCCCCCAGCTGGCCTCCGGAGAGCTCCACCTTCGAGACGCGGTCGGCCAGCTGGCCCTTCTCCACACCGTCCACCTCCTCCCCGGACATGGCTTGCAGCTTCCCGCTGTCCAGGCCGATGTTTCTTCCTTTAGGGAGAATCAGTTGTGAGGGCCTGAGACTGTGGTCCCTCACCCTCACTCCAGTGCCTATCTTGGCCACGGGGAACAAGAATAAAACCGTGATGATACCATTTACTGAGCACCTACTATGTTCCATGATCTCAATCCATCCACATTGACTTACGATAAGTGCCTTACTATCCCCACTTCAAAGACAAGGAAACAGAAGTGACTTCCCCAAGGACATACAGTGGGTAAGCAGTAATAATGGAACCAGGCATGGTTCTGTCTGATTTCAACACCCATGAACATTTTCATAGTGCCAGGTTGCCTCAAATGGGGAACAGAAACCAAGGTGTGACAACCCTCATAACGATAGTAATTAGAGGAGTAGGAAGAGGGCTGCTGGCCCTCTGCTGATGAAAAGACTGAGGGTCAGAGTGGTTCAGTGATTTGCCAAGAATACACAGGCAGTGGCAAAAGCCAGACTGAATCTGTACATGGGGCACGATGCTGCCTGTGGAGATGAGGTGAGATCACAGATGAACTGAGACTCAGTAGGTCCTCAGTGTGCAGGAGGACTTTTCCCCTCTTGGAGAACCTGCCAACATTTTGGAAATGGGGAGTTCGAATGCAGGTCCGCAAATTTCAGAATATTTTCCGACCAGGGTCACCCAGGACCGACTGATGGCAGTGGCCCCATCATAAAGGACGCAGAGTCCTCTCTTCCTCGCCCCACCCAGTCCGGTTACCTATCGCCAAGGCAGTCTCCAGAGCGTCTCCCGTTATCATTTTCACGGACACTCCCGACGCAGAGAGAACCCGAACCGCGTTCTTCACGCCGGCCCTCGGGGGGTCGATGATGCCGACGAGACCCAGGAACGTCAGCCTCCCCAGCTCGGGCCCCGAGGCCAGGGCCAGCACTGAGGAGAGACCCCGGCCCCAGCAAGGGTCACGGGGGGCCAGGGCCGTTCTCAGACCCCAGCCAGCCCCCACCGCAGCCCGGACCCTTCTCTGTCTGCAGGGGCGTGGGCGGCATGTTCCCAGACACGCGGGGAGGACAGACAGCTCCCGGGTGGCTCTCAGGCCTGCACACATGTCCCCGAATAGAGGGGACGCTGGGACCCACCCACACAGCAGGAAATAAGACTCTTGTCCGCTCGTGTTGTAGGATCCCTCCACCCTGCGGAATGTGAGTTTGATGTTCAGCCCATCACGAGAGGCATGGGCTCCGGTGCAGAAATTGGAAATGGCCAAGGGATGGAATGTGTCCCTTGATTTAGGGGACCCTTGGGTTTTCCAACAAGAGGCAGCGAGCAGAAGGACCTACGAGGACCGTCCGTGTTTGGGTGCGCCCGTTCTCCTGGCCTGGAAAACTCAGCGAGGGCCCTGCCCCTCCCCGGACACGTGAGCCACGTCCACGCTAGTGGGTGTCATTTAGCGGCTGGGACTGGGGGGCTTTGTCTTTCATCTGACCGTTAACTCTAAGCTCGCTTCGCTGCTGCCAGCGTGCTGCCGACAGCCCTTCTGGGGGCGCCTTATCGACTGAGGACCCTGCATGGATGCACCCCAAAGTCAATGTCGGGTGCAAGCTTCAAGCACTGACCCCGCAGACCGAGAGACCCCATCCTCTTCTCTTCCTGCAGGCAGAGCGCCCTCTGCTGGGGCGTCAGCGGCAGGGCGATGCCCCCGTTGTTGTACGTGGTGCAGTGACGAACCACCTCTTCGAAGGCCCCCTTCATGAAGTAAACGTCTTCCCGATCCTTGCAAAAGACAAAGGCGAAAATCTGCTGTCACTGGCCACCTCGGTTCCTAGTGACCGTCACGAGGGTACAAAGACCTGCGCGGGGCACTCGCAGGGGAGTTTCTGACAGTGGACGAGTGCTATTCACCGACACAGACAGAGCAGACAGACCCACACACGGATGTGAAAAGAATGAGGCGATCTGTGACCAGCACCGCCCTCATTCTGCATCCAGTGCCCTCGTTAATGTCACTCAGGGCACCCTGGATGTTGCATTAATTGGAGGTGTCCCGGCCGGTGTTGCACATCCGGTGTGCGATTCGTTGCTAGCACTGAGGTCAGACTGTCACCTCTCCAGGGCAGGCACCTGTCCACTTTGTCCCCTCCTACTCTCGGCTCACGATAGGTGATCATTCTCCCTGAATTTTTATTTGGATCTGTCTTGACAAATGTAGGCTGTAAGCTCCAGGTGGCAGGTCCTGGGTCGGTCGGGTGCACGCCACGTCCCCAGCGTCACTGCGGCGCCTGCCTGGCTCACAGCGGGCGCACCGTGAACACGGTGAATGAGCTTGCGTTAACCGCCGCAGACAGGTATCTAACACATAGCACTAAGGGGAAATTTTATGGGAAAAAAGATCAAACACTATATATAACATGACCTTGTTTTGAAAACTGCCTCCCTAGATGTTGCTACACACACACTTAGAGTCTGGAGCATTCTGTCTCAGGCTGTAAAGGGAGTTATCTCGGGTGGTGGTGGGTAGAGAGGGAAGAGGGGCAGAATGATAAAGCGCTTTCATTTTCCAAGTCATATTTCTATACTTTTCCAACGAAAATACGTCACCATTGTCTTTGGGGAAAAAAAGATTTGAAGCTATAAAAATTTTTTAAAAATTTATAATCCCTTTAAGCACTCAAAATTTACACGGCCGTCCGTGCACGGCAAGGCCTGGAATGAGCTGGCTGAGCCGCCCACGGACCAGAGCGAGAGATGAGATATGCGTAGACAGACGTGATACATTCTAGAAAGAGTGGGAGAGAAGAGGAGGGTTGGAGAAAAAGGTAGAAGAGAAAAGATCGAAGGCAACTCTTTTTAAAAAATAAATTTTTTTGATGAAGAATATCTGAAAAGCCACAGCAAATCTAAAAAGGAAAATAAAAGAAAAAAGTCAGCTGTCATCCCGCCCAGGGGTAGCCAGGAATAGTTTGGTGTGTACTCGTGTGTGCGCGATGCCCCCTCGGGGTGAAGCGTCTGTTTCCCCATCACGGCGGTGAGCTGAGCCCATGTGCGTAAAGAGCTCCGCACCGCGACACAAAGACAGGACCTGCGATTTGGCCGTCGGGGCCGGTGTCGGCAGGAGGGACGGCGGGTGCTCGGTGCTGGTTGCTCAGTGGTTCTGTTATAGGCCAGCGAGTCTCACGCTCACACCTGCCCCAGAAGCCCCCGGAAACACAGGCTGCTGGATCCCACCCTGGAGTTGCTGACTCGGGAGGTCTGGCGGGGAACCGAGAAGTCGCATTTCTAACGAATTCCCAAGTGACGCACAGGCTGCCGGCCCAGGGACCCCACTTTGAGAGCTGCTGCTGTAAACGAAAAGCTCAGAAGACGGCCCAGGGGGTCAAAGCTGTAATCGCTGTCACCGGTATCTTCGTGCACGTGGAACCTCGCAGGGGCAGCCGGGAACTTGCAACCCTTCCTGGGGTCTGCGTTTGGCCTTATTTTGGGTGGGGGCCGCGTGGGGAGGGGCCGACTCACCTCGTTCTTCGGGCTGCATCTGACCGCCATCCACTTCTGCTCTGAGCTGAATGGAATCTCTTTTCTCCTCACGTATGAATTTTTAATCTCACTCAAGTCCATCTAGGGTCATAAAGGGAGACGTTTTCAGTGAGTCATCCGAAGCCGATCTCTGTGCAAAGCTCAGTCCATTTAAACTATTCATTCTTCAAACCGTCTCCGGCATTTAGCTCACGCAGAACGACCGCTTATTTTAAATGTCTCTCCCAGGGAAAAAAAAATGTCTTTTCTCTTGTCCCAGGGGCAGAACTGATGGTCTTTGCAACTGTTTCTAGTTAAAACCCGCTTGGAAACGGAAACCTGTCGGCTCCCTGCAGGAGGAATGTTTTAGACTTGAAGGTGCAGCGACTCCCCAGACGGAAACCGCTGAGTGGCCCTGCTGTCCGCGGCCTGGGACCCTTGTCAGTCCTGACGTTTCTGTGCTCTCTGATGGCTTTGGGGCCAGTTACTTGACAGCTCAGAACCTCAGTTTCCCCAGTTTCAAACCCACGATCTAATCACTGCTTCCCATCACCCCCAGAAGAGTGAAACGGGTTAGGGGTTGAAAAAACGACTCCTTTTCTGTATAAAGCCCAAATATGCACACGGCACACAGAGAGATAGGCAGTATATCTGTGGTCTTAGATTTCATGGGGGTGGTTAGGAAAACTAATCTCTAAAAAGTCTCCTTAGGGGGTGTTATGGGTTGAACTGTGTCTCCCAAAAGACATACTGAAATCCTAACCCTGGGACCTGTGAATGTGACCTTATTTAAATACAGGGTCTTTGCTGAAATTGTCAAGTTGAGGTCATTAGGGTGGGCCCCAATCCAGTGTGACCAGATATGAGAAGAGGGAGACACCCTGGGAAGACGGACACACGGGGACGGCACCTTGGGACCAAGGCAGGAGTGCAGTGAGCAGCTGTAAGCCATGGAATGCCAGGGCTGCCCCAATGACCAGGCGCTGGGCACAGAGTGGTCTAGAACATTCTGCACAGCCACAGAGCTCAGGGTCTGAGGGTCTGAGGGCCGAGCCCTGGGGTCAGTTGAAGGTGCTGAAAGGAACGGGCCCCCCCAGGGTGTCTGGGCAAGTACGGGAGCTGAGCTGGGGTGCACAGGTGAGCCTTGTTCCCCTGTCCCCCCAACATCTGCGGGGGGCTGAGCCGTGGGGGAGCTCAGAGATTCCTGTGGGATCTCTGGAGAGTTGGAGACTCGTGGAGCTTTCTGGAGCTACACGGAATCTCAGAGCCCGCCCAATGCAGCCTGAGGACATCTGGGGCCACAGTCTCGCCTTAGCGCTAAGCTTCCCGGGCCCCCTTAACCCAGCGCCAAGTGAGAGCAGCCCCAGCACAGACGGCCCGGGGTCCCTACCTTCATTGCCAGGGCGATCAGGGCTCCCTCCGTGGGCTGTCCCATCACGGCGTTCTTCCTGATGACAGCGTTGTTGGCGACGCAGCCCGCCTGAAAGGGGGCTTGTCTGAGTGTCTGTTGTTGGTGCCAGGACCCAGCGCCCCTCAGGCTCTGGCTCACGCAGCCTCGGGGAAAAGTTAGACCTGCAGGCTCGGCCCGTTTTTGGAGCTGAGGCTGCGGGGACGGGGCTGGCTTTCTAAAACAAATCGGCGTCCTGGCTCCTCGGATGGAGCACGGTAAGTATTTCTGACCACGGTAAATATTTCTGACCGTGTGGAATGCTGGCTGCCGCAGAGCTAGCAGGAGGGAAACGGCGGGCAGGCAGGTGACCCGTGGCTACGAGCGTGGGGCGATGGGGGGTGACCGCTAGCGGGGACTGCGTCTCCATTTGGGGTGACGCAGTGTTCTAGAATTAGAGAGTGGTGACGGCCACACAACTGTGTGACTGTACTGAAACCACCGAATCCTGTGCTTCAACAGGGTCACTGCTATAGTCTCATATCTCAGCTACAAACTAAATCTATAGAAAAGGAAAAATGGAATCAAACGAAGAGTGTGAGTGACACTTCCCTCCCTTCCTGCTGGGCGAGCTTGGTGCTCATGTCACTTGCCCGAGCCTCTGTTCCTTTTCTTGTTTTATTGATACGTGGTAGTTGTGCATAGTTTTGTTTCTTAATCTGCAAAACTGAGACGATGGTCGCTGTGATATTGAGTAGCGCCACCAAGCAGGGGCCTCGCGGGGCTCACCGACGACCCCGGAGGAAGAAGGCGCCTGCCACGCGGGGAGGAGACGGGCGCCCGCGGAGGGGCGCACACGGCTAATATCAGCAGTAAAAGGGTGAGGAGTGGCAGCAGGTACGCCTGTCACGTGCTCATTTCCCAGCGGTCACTGGGCACCTTCTCTGCGGCGTCCCTTCTGCGCCCTCCCAGCAGGCAGGGACGAGCACAAACGCTTCCAGCTCCCCGTTGCCTCCAACGTCACCATTTGTTTCGGGGCCATTTTTCCAACGCTGTGACCACCCTAACCCCTGGGTGGCCCAGACATTGCCAAGAACCAAGTGGCCCAACTGCGGCTTCCCTCGTCAGAGAGAGGCCCCGGAAGCCGTGTTATAAATGTCTGTTACCACCACGGCGCTCTGACGCTTACCTCCACCAACTTCCCCACCGAGACATTGGAAAATTCCTTGATCACTTCCTTTGACGGTAAAAGGCACACGGTCCCTTTGCCATCATACCCGACTCCGCTGACCTGCAGGGCCAAGCGGAAGAAAGGATGTCACCAAGGGTCAAAAATACGCTCCCCTGGGTGGCTCACAGTCTCCTCCCTGGGGATCCAGGCCAAGGACGTAACACCAAACCCGGACAAGGCCTTAAGAATGAAGACGTCTCCATGGGATTGTTTATTGATCAGCACCCCTCGCGGGGGACAAGTGCCTCACGTTAGCAAACTGCGGTAAGTTTACCTAACGGGATATTCTGTAGCCAGTACGCGTCGCGGTTAAGAAAACTAAGTACTAGCATAGACAGGTGCTTATATTCTAGAACAGGGGTGGGCACACGTTTCCTTACAGACCCAGAGAAGGAAATATTTTAGCCTTTGCAGCCCACGCAACCTCTGTGGCAGCAACTCAACTCTGTCATTGCTGCCCGAAAGTCGCCATCGACATGTAAACAAATGGCAGTGTCCTAAAAAGCCCTGTATTTTCAAAAATAAGCACTAGCCCATGGCAGTAATTTGCTGATCCTTTGCTCTGCGAAGTTTTGTGAAAAGATATCAGGGTCAACATCTCACGTTCAGGGAGCTTCCCACCATGCCACACGCCTGGGACGGAGACCAAGAAACGCAAATGGGCGAATCGTGGTTAGTTGAGCATGGGGCAGGAGGGGTGTTCTCCAGCTTGCAAATTTTGTAATGTGCGTGTTATTGATAAATAATAAAAAATAAAGGGGCTACCTTAAATCAGTCGTGTCTTTTGAAACAAAGTATGGGATGATTTAAAAAAAAAAATCAGTCTTGTTTCTTGCTGCTATCTGTAGCGAGGAGACTGTACGATAAGCCCAATTTATTTCTTCCTTATTATGTCCTGGAAGACACGCCGCGTGCCTGCCTTCCCTAGACGGGGGAGGGTCTGGCCAAGCGTACCTTTGCATCAAGGCTCGTGCGTCCTGTCGGCACTCACCTCGGCGTGAAGCCCATCGGAGGTCACGAGCTGGGTCACCGTCATTTCATTGGCAGTCAGAGTCCCCGTCTTATCAGAACAGAGGACGTTGCAGCAACCTGGTCCAATAAAACATCAGTTTACAGAAAAGAGGAGTTGCCCCCGTAATCTCTCCGGCTTGTGAAACACCGGGGTTGAGCCATCGCGACAGCCCGGCCTCCACGCAGTCCCACTGGTGAAAATGCCACCAGTGCGGGCTCCTCACCTAAAGTCTCCACGATCGGTAGCTTCTTCACAATGACCCGCTTCTTGGCCATGCGCAGCACGCCCAGGACCAGCGTGACCGTGACGACGATGGGCAGACCCTCTGGGATGGCCGCTACAGCCAGGCTGGAGTGAAAGGTCAAACGGGTCCCTTTAACATGCACTTAAGGACAATCTGAGTCCCCACTGGGGTTGGCAGTGCTTTTGGCTTGTGAAGCTTATCTTTGGTGTCCCCAGCATCCCAGTTCTGTTCTCTGTTTCCGATTCCCTGGTGTACCTGCCTCCTCCTTCAGCATCCATTGCCCTGAGCGCTCCCTGCAAATCCTGCTCTTGGGAAGGGACTTCTCTATCAGCCATCCACACCTTAGCGTGAATTAGTCTGCCAGATGTTTTGCCTCTTTAAATGTTTTTGCATGAAAGTATTCTCATTTATTAGAGAGAAAGGTCTTTGGGCCCCGTGAAAGGAATTTCCAGAATCAGACCATAAGTGAGAGTAGAATATTTTCCTTCAGAGGGTCCTCCCTGGGTCCCTCAAATTTCCCTTTTCATCAGTCTAGTGGCTTAGATGCTTCCTCTGAGGAAGCCAAACAAGGAAATTAAAGTCATGGAAAGTAAAATGCCAGAGCTGTGCCTTTGCCTGTCGAGTGATCTGTTTTGGGGTGTCGGCTCACTTCTTCCCAACCCCCCAACTCTCTCTGTACCCTGGGACCTGCCATCCCGTAGCCAGGGTTGAGTGGATCGGAGGAGCGCACGTGACCCGCTGAGCCAGTGAGGTTCTCTCTGTTACGTGATTGGGACTGAGGCACATGGAGGTCCCTTCCTGTGGTGTCGGCAGGTGACAGTACGTTAAGAGGGGGCGCTTCCTGCCTCGGTTTTGGCTGAGGCCCCACAGCCCGGCGGCTGACTGGTCCCACGTCCCGTACCCCTGGAAGGTGGAGGGGAGCGACGGCGCCTGCAGACCCTGTGGAAGCCGGTAGTGGCTACGCAGCGGTTCACGTCACCATTCTCTCTGCTTTTACGTATGCTTGAAATTCTCCTTAAAAGATTTTAAAAGCAAATATACAAAGAAACCGTGACAACCCCGATGTCCGTCAGTTGACAAATGGACAGACCGGACATGGTCTATCCCTTCAGCGGCGTCCTGCTCAGCCGTGACAAGGAACGGAGCTCTGGAACATGCTACGACACGCATGAACATTGAAAACATGGGGGTGAAAGAAGCCGGTCACTAAGGGCCAAGTGGTGTACGATCCATTCGCATGAAATAGAGAACAGGGAAGGCTGTAGAGACAGGAAGTGGGTGAGGGATTGCTTAGAGCTGGGGGCAGATGGGGGCGGGACACCGGGTTTCTTTGTGAGGTTATAAGAAAATATTCTAAGATCGACTGTGGTCATGGTTGCATGTATCTGGGATATACTAAGAACCATTAAATTGTACACTTTATATGAGTGAATTGTATGGTATACGAATTATATCTCAATAAAACTCTTTAAGAAAAAAAAGAAAAGAAACCTTGGCTAGTGACTTGGGGAGAGGGAGAGAGAGGTCGGGCAGGTGGGGAGAGCATGACCAGACCCCCCCTCGCCCCCCCCGCAGCCAAGCCGTCCACGAGGCCACGGAGCAGCGGATGCTGTAACTTACATGAAGCTTCAAGTGTTTTCATCACATGGAACCACTCACTATAGTTTCTAGAAAGACATTGTTTGGACTAGAAAAGACAGGGAATTTCTGATGTCTGAGAAGAGCCAGAAAAGTCATGCGAGAAGAAGCCACCGTCTCTCACCACACCCGGAGTCCACCCATGGCCACCGGCAGGGACCCTGCAGAAGCCCCACAAGATACGCCCGGCCCGGGTCCCGCGGGCCAGGCTGCTTGGGAAATAAGTGAGGCAGACCAGCGTGAGCGAGGCTGAGCGGTGGCCGTCCCGGAGCTCGGGCCCCGCCCTAAGCAAAGAGCCACCACTGAGCCACCCGGGAGGACGGCAAAGCCCAGTGTTGCCAGACCTTCCACGTTTCCCATGAGAAACTGGAAACCCAGTATCTTTTTCATGCAAAGCTCCAATTTTGAAATACTGGCAACAAATTCCAATTTGTTTAAAAAGATATAACTCAATAAAAAAAAAAGATACAACTCGAACAAAACATATTTTCTGGCTACATCTGGCCCACAGGTGGCCTGTTTTCACCCTGTGCACGAGAACACCCAGCGTCCTGTAAATAGCTATTCAGTAAATAGCTGCTGAATGAACGAACCTGAATAACGAATATCTCCACACGTTTGGACCTGCGCTGGCCTAGCACGTAGTGAGCTCTCCACCTGGGTCGGTTAGTCGCGGAAAAACCTTCGAGGCTCTCACCCAGCCAGAATCACACGGGGCTACTGTATTGCATGGAAGCTAAGACAGTTGTTTGTGAAGGACACCACTATTTTGTGCACACTAAGAAGGGACAAAGCACCGCCAGTTAATCAGTGACACGGGGCTTTCTCCTTCGTCACTTATCAGAAGCAGTCTGATCTCGGAGGAGTGAAGAAGAACGTGCATCTTAGAATCAAAGAACCACAGTCTGTGAAGGGTGACCTTTCATCCAGACTCAATGGAGCTCTTAGGGACGAGTTACATAAACCAAGATTACAGAATTTGGTCAAGGGGCTGTGCCCAGTTTCTATGGTGACATCCTCCCGTCACCGTCCCTGGTTTTCCGGCACAGGCTGGCGGGACCGGCTAGGCAAACATTTGCGGAAGGCTGTGATGGGGACTTTCCCCTTTGCGTGGCCGGGGAAGGGCGTGCTGCATGTACCTGGATACGTTCATACTAATAAAAAAATTAATCCACAAACCAATAAGGATTAGAACCAACCAGGAAAAGCAAGTGCCTGGGATCATCTCGAATGTCACTCGAGGCAGAGGGAGTTAGGATGAAGGTTTGAAAAGAACAATCTCTCATTTTATTTTGGAAAATCTCGCTGCCATTTCTACCTCCTGATTTAGGGGTTTCGGGTGACTTTAATCTGCCACTAAAACCTGAAAAACTTCACCCTTTCAACGTCACAAGTGAAAGGAGTAAATTGTCTTTCGAGTGCAAGGTCACCGCGGATCAAGTGGGGCGAACGAACTGAAATGTTAGGACAAGGAATTGGGAGTGACCAGCAGCACTGGGGGGGGGGGGAGGGAGGGCGGGACGGAGGGAGAAACCTTTTTTGTTCTTCATCCAGAAAATATTTAATAGTCCTTTTTGGCACACGGGACTTTTCCTGGTTTATAAGGTGAGAATGGAACACGTGGCTGTTTCGGGGAGGTTTTTAAGCATTCTGGCTGCGAGGGCCCTGCGTTCTCATCCTTCACCCCCCTGCCGCACTGCACCTGCCTCTGCGGGCTCAGCCCCCCGCGCCGTCCGGGCGTCCCAGCCCCGTCCCTGGTTCTGCTCTTGCTGGAGCCTGGACCCGGGTTAGCGTCGAGTCCCAGCCTCGCGCCCCGGGAGCAGGTTAGCACGCGAGCGTCGGCCTCACCCCGTTTCCCGTTCTGTGCGAGGGAGGCAGCCTCCCCCACAGGGCTGTGTAGGGCTGAACTGGGATCACACGTTTCCAGTTTCCATTCGTTCAGAAAACCATTATCGAATGCTTTTGTAACATGACACACACCTGCCCACCTGCTGGTTTTGTCACCTGCCCCTCGATGGATATACAGTGTGATTAAAAAAAAAATAAGGCATTTGGAATTTTAAAAAGACCCGCCTTTGAATCTATTCCATTACTGATTGCCGGGGGACTGACGCATCCCTTACACACGGGCCAGCTTCCCTGGGTGCCCCAGACGGGCACACCTGATACCACGTGTCATCCCACGTTCCAGAGCCACGTACACCCAGCCCTCGACGCCAGGGTCTCTTGCCCACGCTGGCCAGCAAGTGGGCGCCTCTACCCCCGGGGTGGGGGGTGCCTGCTGGGATCTGCCGTCACGGTCCTTACGGCGCGGGCGCTGGCCGCAACTGTCTGCTTTTTACATATAAACCAGAAAGGCTCCAAAGATGCTCTCGATAACGGCATTCTCAGTTGCCTCTATGCTTGCTTTCTGTTGTCTTTGGTGACATAACTCACAGGCCATAAAATTCACCCCTGAAAGTGTATCATTCAGTGGTTTTTAGCATATTCAGAGTTGTGCAACCGTCACCACGATCAACTTTAGAACACTTTCTTCGCCCCCAGCAGAAACCCTGTAACTGTCAGCCCACCCCATTCTCCCCGACCCCGGCCCCTGGCAAACGCTGATCTGCTTTCTGTCTCCACAGAGCGACCTGTTATTGGGCATTTCAGACAAATTAAATCATATCATAATACGCGGTGTTTTGCGACTGGCTTCTTTCACCAGCAGAGTGGCCTCAGCGTTAATCCACCTCGCAGCACGGATCAGAACCCGTCGCTTCCTGAACAACTCATTGCACGTGTGTTGCTTGTGCGTCAATTGATGGACATGTACGTCTGTTTACATGAGCGTGATGTACTAATTACACACACACGTTTACACGTGTATCTTTTTTTCTAACAGACACTGAAACAATGTTCCGCATATCCCCAAAACCATCCTGCACACACCTGAGCGTGGGTTTCCCTCGGGAACCACCGGGCTTGACGTGAGCCTGGAAATGTGTTGGCTCCTCCGTGTCCCGGGAGGGTCCCCAGCCTCCCCCTGCTGGGACACAGCCAGCTAGTGACAATCTCAGGCACTCTGCTCCCCTTGCCTCGACAAGCAGCACGGAGGAGCCACCCGCAAAGCGCCACCAGCGCACGGAGCCGGGCTGCGCTTCCTTCTCTCTGCAGCCGCCGCCAGGACCCAGGGGCTTGGGGTGACTGATCAGAGTCGCCGTGCGGAGGATGAGCAGGTCGCCTCGGCGTAAAGTGGGTGCCCTGACTCCTGGCCCTGCTGTCACCTGTGCCACCCTGTCCTCGCTTACAGCCTTCTCTGGGAAATGAGGGCTTGGACCGACTCCAAACGAGTAACCAGAGCCGACACTCACTGTGCGCTGCGTGTTGCGTGGCGCCCGCGTGACTAACTCATTTAATCCTCACGTCGGCCCTGGGAGAGGGAGTATAGAGGAGGAAACCAAGGCACAGAGAGCCAGGAAACTTGCCCAAGGTCACACAGCTCGCAATGGCAGGGGCAGGATTTCAACCGAGGCGGGGGTCCAGACTCTCAGCTAGAAAGACCTCAACCCATAGGCAGACGGTAACAAGGAAGGGACCTCCAAATCTCGCAGGTGCTCAGGGCACCCCACCTGGGAACGGCGTGCCACGCGGAGACCGCGGCCTGCGGTGATGAGGACGCACCTTCCCCGCACCCCCAGCTCTCACGGCAGGGAGGGGCGCGAGCCCATTCAACACCCTGACGGGGCGAGGGACAGCCACGTGCCCTTACCTGACGCCGATTGTGAACATGCCGAGGACCTGCTTCCCCTGCAGCCAGCCGATGAACATGATCAGACCTGGGAAGACACAAAACGCCCCCTGCGTATCCAGCAGCCACGCTCCGGCCGCAGGCGATCCGAACTCGCCCCGCGAAGGGTTTACGGGAACGATTAATGACCTCAGAGGCTTTCAAACACTCTTTTTTTTTTTTTTAAGGGAAGATACTTTCATTTTACTTTCCCAGGAAAGGCTCAAGCCAAGTGTAAGTTAAAGAAACAAGCAAGCAGTCTATTTGGGGCTGTTTGCGAGCACTTCCACGTGACTCCCAAAGTCCCCCCATATGCTGTGTGTACCCAGGGCTCCCTGCTCCCCCCCTCCCCGCCCAGGTCTGGTGTGGCCAGTGACAGCTGCTCCTGGGGTGGGCAGATGGGCCACTGTTTTTCAGACCATTTTATCCTGTTGTGCTCGTGACTCAACACACTCCCCTTGCCATTTTTCTTCACCAACAATTTACCAAATGTTCACTGAGCGCTGAGCTAGGCGCCAGAGGCACGGAAACTGCCACAGATGGATCCTCGGGGCAGAAGCGGCCGGAGCTGTGCTGGGCCCCGTGAAAGGTCATGAGACGTTCTGGCAATGGGAGAAAATGCTGGGGCCGCCAGATGCAGCCTCAGTTTCCTCATCTGTAAAATGGGGATAGTGACCAGCCTCCTTCAACCCTGTTCCAGGGTTTTGCATGTGACAATACACTTAAGCACTCAGCACGGTGTCTGGCCCACGGCAAAGGCCTAGACGTTAACTGCCCTTGCCGTTGTTACCAGAAGCAGAGAGAAGGCAAAGGGAAGGCGGGCGGACTTGGGAGACCGTCAGCTCTTTTTGCAGGAAATGGGGAGCCAGGCGTGCTCTATGCTGGGCAGTAGTGGTGTGTGTGTGGGGGGGAGGGCGATGCCACAATATCTGTTATTTTCTGGAGGGGGCATATGGATTAGCTGCAGAACTCAGCTGAAATCTTAGCTAGAACCAACCCCCGCCCTCCACACACACACACACATACACACACACACACACACACACAGAACCCAGATGGAATAGTTTAGAGGGCAGAGTTCTATTAGAAACAGGAGTGGGGCTGTGAGCCATCCACTAGGAACTCACCCACCCTGCGGCCTTCCTGTAGGATGCCTGCAGCTCGTCCACAGGGGCTCACAAGAGCCAACTACACATCTCTCCCCAAACCCATGCTCAGGAACTTTACACTGGTAGCTTGCAATGTGCCAGGCCGAGAGCATTTACACCACGGGAATTGGCCAACACTACCTTCCCCGGGAAGGCGTTTCCCAGCCTGTCACTGTGGCCTTGCCTCTTCCCTGTGGACCCTTTAGGGATCCGTGGAACCCAGTTTCAAACCTTTTACGTTGCTAGAGCAGTTCTTGAAATGTTAAAAAGAAAAAAATGTCCGAGTGCTGTCATCGGCCCTGCCATGGACACGCCAGTGTAATTAAGTTCTAATTTAACTTGAGGAACAGGGGGTTATACAAGCCTTGGAACTTTCTTTTTTTTTAAAACAGATTTCATCTTGTGGAAAGTCCTGTGAATGCTATCTACTTTGACAATCTGCCTTGAAGCACATTTCCTTGGTATTTGCCCTTGGGGTTATGGAGGGAGAACATCAGTGCTCATTACTGTAGCGGGATCTCCTTCCCATAACCCCACCAGCTAGGGCGGGTGTCGGAAAACTTCCTGTGACGTGCCAGACAGTAAGTAGCTGCGGCTTTACGGATCACATGGCCTCTGTTGCAACTCAGCCTCACCACTGCACCTTGAGGGCAGCCACAGACAAGACGTGAACGGGCAGGCCTGTGTTCCAATAAGATGTTATAGTTTTCTTAAGACGGAGTCTCACTCTGTGGCCCAGCTAGAGTGTACTGGCGTCAGCCTAGCTCACTGCAACCTCAGACTCCTGGGCTCAAGTGATCCTCCTGCCTCAGCCTCCCGAGTTGCTGGGACTACAGGCGTGTACCACCACGCTCGTCCCCAATAAGACATTATTAATGAACACTGAAATTTGAATTACATGTAATTTTTACATCATGAGATATTTTTCTTCATTTGATTTTTAAAAAAAAATTTTAAATGTAAAAATAGTCTCTGCTTGTTGGCCATACAAAACTAGGGAGCAGAGCAAATTTGGCCTAGAAGCCACAGTTTCCAACCACTGCTCTAGAATGCAGCAGAGACCTCTGCAGCCAGGCCCTCTGGGCATTCTATTCTGCCAGACATGTCTAATCTGCAGCCGAGGAGGGCAAAGGGAGTTTGGCCATGCATAGCTGTTTCCGCCTCTCGTGCCTGGGCAGACATCGCTAATCCATCAGAGTCCTCTGCCACCAAGCCTGAGCGTGGCTTCAAAAATCTACTCATAGCACAGAGCTGCCCTGATTTTGTCAGACTTGCAGGTTAAGATAAAACATATTTCCATCACTGTTCCTGGATAACATCAGGCAGAGAGGAGGGAAGAGGGTAGAGAGCTACTTAAGTCTTTAACCTAGGGGTTTCGCAAACTCTGGGCAGTACATCCAAAACTGAGGTTTGGGAAGAAGACATCCAAGCAAGACTAGCTGTCACCTTCACATTTCGTATTTATACAGGTGTCTCTCCCCTATTGGACTGGGGCCCTCCTAAGGGCAGAAACTGTGTTTGACTCATCTTGGTGGCCCCAGAACCCAGCACAGGGTCTAGTGTGCCAAAGGACACTCAGTGAATGAATTAATGTACCTGGGTGGCCAGATGTACCATAAAACAGCTGCTAGGAGGGACAGCTATTCTTCCCAAGAACTTTCTCTGTCTCTGCAGTTCCAGCCAGTACTCCCTTCGTCACTGCATGTGCTATGGGCAGTGGTTTGTTGCTTTGTTCCTTTAGCAAATCATTCACTTGACAAAGGTTTATTGAGCATCTACTATGGGCCAGGCACTAAAGACTGGACTGAAGGACACAGAATCAAGGCCAGAGCTGGAAATAGGAAGAAGCAGGTGAAGGGACCAGGGCAGCCCCCGAGGGATGTTAAGGTTTAAGACCTAAATTTAGGTCTGTAGCATCATGTTGACATTCTTTGGTGTATTACCAAAGGCCAGAAAGCACGGGCCCAGGCATGACCTATTTAGAAGCATAGAAATATGGCTGGATGTGTAGCTAAACTACATTTCCCAGTCTCCTTTGCAGTTAGGAAGGTCATGTGACTTCATTTTGGCCAATAAAAAAGGGCAAAAGTGATGACACAACTTCCTGGTCTGTGCCTTAAAAACTCCCCACAAACTTCCATGTTCTCTCTTTCCCCACCTGCTGGCTGAATAAAATTATGGCCTCCAAGGACCGAGAGGAAGACAGAGCAACAATATAGCCGGAGCCTGGGTCTGAATCAGCGTGTGTAGCTGAGCAATCCGGGAAAGCCACTGGACCAGGAACAGGTCTATGGACTGCAGTGTGAGCAAGAAACAAGCTTTTACTATGTCAAGGCATGAAATGTAGGGGCTGCTTGTTACAGCAGTCAGCCTGGTGCCACTAATACAGGAACCTCTGGTTGCTGGTGGAGAGTCTCTGATCCCAATCCCCATGCAGGTGAGTAGCAAGATGTTTGAGAGACGGACGTGGTGGCTGCCCCAGAACAACCCCTTCCACCTCTAGAAGCCAGGGCAGGGATGCTCCACTCACCAATGATGCCGAAGGAGAAGAGCGTCAGCTGCTTCCCCAGCTTGCCCATGCTCTTCTGTAACGGGGTTTTGGGCGTCTGGAAGGGTGAGAACCATGGGTTGTTAGACGAGCTCCCAGCAGTGTGCCTCAGCTTTCGCCTGGCTTTTTCCCAAATGCATTCACCTTACTGCCCTATAGCTTGAGTTGAGTGATGATTACACGGGGTCACACGTATGTCAAAATGCACTGACTTCCACACTTAAGATCTGTGCGTGGTACTGCCTGAAAGTTATATCTTTATGAAAAGGCTAACAAATGTTTTAAAACAAAAAAGAAGTTTAAAAAGTATATTCCCATTAGCCACATCCTCCTCACTCCCAAGGGGCAGGCAGCCCTGGTATCGCTCACCGAGAACAGTCTCAAACCCGAGCCCACAAAGCCCCAAGCCCCACCTGGCCCTCACCTCTTCAGCCTGCATCATCTTGAACACCTCTCCGAACTGGGACCTTTCCCCTGTTCCAATCACCACTCCCTGTGTTCAGGAGAGAGAGAGAGGTGTGAAACCCAAGGCTGGGGCCTGCGGGTGATGGAGGCTGAGGTCCCAGGAGCCCCGGGGCTCACCTGGCCCCTCCCGTACTGCACCAGGGTCCCCATGAAGATGATGTTGCTCAGCGTGGTGAGGTCGCCCCCGCCTGCCAACGGGCTGTCCGTTTTACTGCACGGCTCGGCTTCTCCCGTGAAACTGGATTCGTCCACCAGGAGGTCTGTGACCTAGGAGAGCGAAGAGAAGAGGCCATGGAACTGCCCTCTCACCCTGATGGTTGGTTTTAGAAGCATAGGATGGTACCCAGCGCCTTAAAGGGTGTCCAACAAGGAACATGCTGAAATCAGGGAACGGATATCAGAAGCATGAGCTCTACCGCACACGGGATTCAGAAAAGCTTTGCACCTGTGGTCCTTCTTGACAAACATAAAAGTCTCGCACCTTCTTTTAACGTTATTTGAAATTTTAATATAGCCTAAAAAAATACCAAAGCAACGGTTATTCCAGAATATACCTTTCAAAACACCTGTGCTTTTCTCCTAACGCTCAGCATTCTGTCCACCTTGGAGATTCCTATACAATGCCATGGAATAACTTAGCCAGGTTATCCAGTGACAAGCTAAGGTTGTGCTAACACCAGAGACACCCGCTCCCCCGGGAAAAGGACGGGAGGTGCTGGCGTCTGCAGAACACCTGCTACGTGCCCGGCTTGCTGGGCTCCTCCCAAGGCTCTTGGTCCTCATCCTCCATGGAAGATGCTCTCATTTTCCCCATTTGACATATGGGGAAACCGAGGCACAGAGAGATGAAATAACTTGCTCAGGTTTCCGCAGCCAGTTAGTGGCAGAAGAGAGACTGGGACTAAGGCTCTGGTTTTAGAAACTGCCTCTTAACGATCTTGCAAAGCTGCTGCTCCATCACGGACTGGGGGCATACCGCTCACTGGATGAGGCTCCCACAGCCAGAGTTGCACCAGGTACTGTTGAGAACGTATGAGGGGCTTAGGGTCGGCTCCGTCCCTCAGGACCTTATCGTTTAAGCACATAGAGCCAGCTTGGAGAGCGAAGCCATCGTCCACGAATCCGCCAGGGAACCGCAGTCAGATCCGCATTTTTCTAACAGGGGCCTGTGAGTTCTCTATAACTTAAAACTTTGTAAATGCAATTATAATCTTTTAAAAATACGGGCACTGCCATGAGATCCCAGTCCCCAAGGATGACAGCCCGCAGGTGGGCCCAGTCGTGGCTGCTTTCGGCTCGGGCCTGCGCAGACGCAGGGCTCATACCCCGCCGGTGCCGCGGCCTCTGAGTCACAGCGCTGCTTGGAGCCTTGTCAACTCCAGTAGAATCCCCTTCTTATTTTAGAGATGGTAGGGGACAAGGAGAAAGGCCAGTGACCTGCCTTCCTGGCTCTACCAGGTCAGTCCCTGACCAGGGCCTTTTGTCTTTGTTTAATTCTGGGAAAGAGAAAATGTCTCGTGACCTCACACACACCATGCAAAAAGGGCTGTTACTGGGTTACTTATTTCAAGAGCTTTCTTGAACCTGCTGCTTCCTGGGCCTGAACGGTTTCAAACACACATAAGCACCCCGGGCCTCGGAGCGCAGCACTGCCAACGCTCTGCCGCCGCGCACAAACAAGGCTATTGACCGTTCAGCGGGTTGCAAAATACCGATCGGGAAATCCGCGGTCTCCATGGCTGGTGGCCTTGGACAAAGCCCACGTGGTGTCACACACGGCGTGCAGTTTACCCAACAGAAGCAGGGCAGGGACACGGCCAGTGAAGCAGCGAGGGAGCTATGTGGGGTGGCAAAGTTGTTTCACTGTCGCGTGGATCCGTAAAGATGAATAAAATCAGTCGCTAATCTCTGGGGGCTGCTGACTCCACCACAGGCCCCTGCTAAGCACGTTATAGGTCATAGCTTGTTCCGGCTACATGACAACCCGTGAGGTAGGAGCCGATGTCAGAGACGAGGAAACCGAGACTCGGAGAGGTGAGTCCCTTTCCCAGGTCACACACTAGGGGCCGCAGGGCCGGGGTGGAGACCCAGGGAGCTCCGATCCCCAATGTGCGCCGCAACCATGGCAGGCGAACACCGGCCATCACTCACCCGTGCGGGCGCTGCTCTGAGCACTGTGCAGCTATGAAGTCACTTAATACTTACAACTACCCGTGGGCATCATCATCCCCTGTTTTACAAATGAGAAAGCTGAGACACAGAGAGGTTAAGTAACTCACTCAAGGTCACGCAGCTTTGAATTATGAACCCAGGGCTCAAACCCAGGCATGACCCGCCTCTCTGCACCGCCTCTCTTTGCCTCTACAGCGGCACGTGAAGTTGACATGTGTTGTTCTTGTTGGCTGCCCAGCATGTGGACCCCGCCCTGTGCCTGGGGAACTCCCACGTCATCAGGCAGAGCCCACCTCTCAACAGAGAAGTGACGATGTCACACTGGCTTTCCCAGCCTTCCTTGCAGGTGCCACAAATCCACGAGTCCCTGACTTGGAGTCAGATGCTGAATGCTGGTGCTGAACACAGGAGTCGCTGCACAGGGACCAGCCCGGGCCCGAGCGTGAGCCGTCCTTCAGCGCGGCATCCTGGACGCCTCCCTCCCCAGCCCGGCCCTGCCTGAGATCTGCAAGTCTGAGCGTCCGCGCATGAGACTGTCCTCTGGCCCTGCCCCCGCCTCCCAGACTGGCTGGCACCGTTGTAAACGCAGGTCCCCAGGGCTGGCCCTGCCCTCCCTGCCCCCTCCTGCGACGCACCCTTTTATGATAGCAGCACGTCGCTGATCCCACAGTTCCCAAGAACACACCGGGAAATAATTCCGGCACATAATTGGTGCTTAATCCTTTATCTCTAAAATCTCTAAAATCCTTGCACATCCTTGGAAGAAAATAGGTTGCTCCCATTAACGGGTCACACGGGACGTGATTTAACCTTCTGCGCAGCCAGGATGCCCTCGCCACAGCGCCTCAGGCGTTGTTCCGAGAAGCTGTGACACCCCGAGACCCGCGCTGGCTGGAGGGGGAGCCTGTCCCGCACCCGACGTCCTCGAACCCTGTCTGCCCTGCATGTTCCTACCAGCTCTGCTCCCCTCCTTGCTGGAAGGCAGTCTAATACTGCTTCTTCCCGCCATCCGTGCCTGTTTCTAGAATCGACTCTGCCTCCCTCCCCCAGCCCCTCCTTGGTTTAATGTGCTGCTCTGGACGGGCAAATCCCATAACCGAACTGTGTGCGGCTTATCCTGAAAGTAATTTATGAAATGTGGTTTGAGGGGCTTCATGCTTAGAATTAGCTCGTTTGCTAAACCCCGGCTGGTTTGTGTGCACACGTGCGTGTTGGAAAGAAGGGGGGGTATGGGAGGATACACGTGGCTACAATAAGGTAAGCGTTCCCATCTCCGCTGACACGGCTGCGGGACCACTCACCTCAGTGAGCCGGATGTCCGCGGGGATGCGGTCTCCGATCGAGAGCGACACGACGTCTCCCGGCACCAGCTCCCGCGCGAGCACGTGCTGGAGTTTTCCTTCTCTGAGGCTGCATGTGATGTGGGAAAAAGCAAAAGACCGCGCTGACGTTCCATTTTTACACACTTCGACAAATTTGAGTGAAGAGAATAGAAACAGACTTTCTCTTTGCATCATAAGCGAACCCTGTGCCTTCGCGATTTAATTACTTTTTATAGTCACATGTCCTAAAAGACTTTTGGGGAAAGTGTGCGCCTTCTGGGCGACCCTGGGCCTCATCTGAAACATGGGGCTACTCCCGTCACCCTGCCTAGAAACAAGCCGGGCCACACGTCCCCCGGAAGCTTCTGTGGGTCTGCGGAGGAGGCTCTAAAGGCTCCCAAGGGAGCCGGCAGTGCTCCCGTCCTCAGAGAACGCACCACTCCGGGCTGCAGGGCCTGTCTAGGGAAGCCGGGATGGCAGGGCCTTGTGGCCGCTGGAGGGAGCATCTCACGTGCTGAGGAGGCCCCTCCTCTCCCAGGGCCACGACCACCTGCCCTCGGACTGTGGCTGTGCTTCCTGCAAGGGCTGGAATCTCAGGTGCCTGCCCTTTGCCGGCCCCGCTGACCTCTGCCTGCCTCTGGCCCCTTCAGTCCACTCTGCTCTCAGAGCCCACATCAGATCACAGCTCCCTCCTGCTCCAGACCCTACAGTGGCTCTCCCTTGACCTTGGAACTAAACCCAAAGGCCTTGCTAGGGCCCTCCCACCTGGGCTGCCTCCTGCCCTCCTGTGAACACACCCAGCTCCTTCTGCTCCCAGGGTCTTTGAGACCTTTGAATGCTGGAGCAGATGTTCCCATCTTCCTTGTTAATGGAATGTAATCTTGTTTAGGTACCCACCCTTCTTCCCACAGCCACCTCCTCCAGAGAGTGAGTCATGCCTGGTAAGACCTCTGCCCGTGACTGCCTTAGGTGTGGGCACGTACCGTAGCACTGGCTATGACACACAAGTGGACATTTGCTGGGGACTCGTGGGAAAGGTTTCCTTACTCTGTACATGCATACACACTCACACACACCCTTTCTGTGAACCTTGCATGTTTCGCTGTGATGCCTGGAGCTGTGGCAGCCATTTGAGGACCATGAGGAGAGCCAGCCAGAGGACACAGCCAGCAAGCTGAAGGTGGCAGAGTAAAGAGATAAAAGGACTAGGCCTTTGGTGTCATCTTGAACTAACTAACCCACTGCTCCTCACCCCGGGTCCCTTGCTATGATACAATATAACTTCCTGTAGTTTGTACGGTTGAATTTTCTGCTTCTTTTGGCCAGGAGTGCCTGTAGAGACGCACCTGCTGGTCCCTCAGCCCTGCCCGTGGCTGGCTCCCGTTCCTCAGGCCTCGACTTAAATGTCACCTCCTCCTTAAACGTCAGATCAGGGCAGCCTCATCACCAGCTGTTTAGAGCCGTCCTCACCCCCACCAGACACCATGACATCTCGGCGGGGCTTTTTGGTTTTTGTGTGGCTTTGGGTTTGGGGCTATTCTTTGGCTTTAACGTCCCCATGTGATTCCCAAACCACCTTGTTCACTTGCTCATCGCTGCCTACCCCGGTAGGAACGCGAGCTCCCTGAAGCTGGGGGCTTTCGCGCTTGTTCCCCCGGCGTAACCTCGGCTCTCTCTCCCCGGACGTGCAGGACGGGCTCAGTAAGTGTTTGGTGACTGCACCAAGGACGAGGGTCGCAGGTCAGGGCTCTGCATGGCAGGGCTCCCCCCGGTTTGTAAAACGGGTCTTAGAGACTCAGAGCCTGGGGCTTTACGGTGTCAGGGAAACTCTTCCGCTGCCGGCGCTGCCGTTTGTACGAAGGCAGGCGTCTGTTAGAGGTGAGTTCTGGGGACACCAGCTATGCACATCATTCACCTGAAAGGCCAGGACTTGATATTTAATCTCAAGATCGGATCATTGAGCCCATAGATCATTTATGCTTCCGTTTGCTCGTGGGATCGCACCGCACATCTGGACTCCTGGCGGCCGTGTTCGTCCAGCCACCAAGCCCAGACGCTTCCACTGCTTCCGATGGCGCTTTGGCACTGACGCCCCCTCCCCGATGCTGGTCAATCCCACATCGTCCCCTCTGTCCCTGCTTCGTCATTCTCTGCCTTGCATTGCGTGCACGCGCGCGCATGCACACACACACACACACACACGCCCCTTGAGCGCTGAGTCCGTGAGAGGTAGGGCTCTGTCTCACCAGCACTTTCCGTCCCCAGCCCCGTGACTCGGTTGTACCACAGGCCCAGATACACACTAAGGCCCCCCCACCGAATTATCCTGCAGGAAACGGAGCTGCCCTCTGTCTAAGCCCCTCCAGGCGCTGCAGGTCATGAGATACCTGCCACACTTTGAGCAGCGACGTATGTTTGGGACAGACACGTTAGCCGGAAGTGACCTCAATCGATGTTACTAATGGTAGGGATGAGGGAGAATTGGGACTTTCTGAAATCATATCATTTTTTACAAGGAGAATAAACGTATGGACTGCTGAAATACTCAAACTGAATTTAGAAAAAGTCGTTTTCCCTTCTGTGCCGCCAGCTTCCTTTAGCCGCGGCAACCGCCCCTAAGAGAAGGGCGCTTACGAACGTTCTAACCCTGAGCTGTCCAGGGCGGTGCCAATGCGCCCGTGTACGTATTTAAATTAAAACTAAGTGACGTTAAGAATCTAGCTCCTCAGTTGCCCTGGCCACATTTAAAGTCCTCGGTAGCTACATGTGACTAGTGGTGCCGTACTGGACGGGGCGGATTGTAGACTATTTCCGGCAAGTTCTATCACGCAGTGTTGCACGGAACAGAAACGCCCATGTGGCACTGGTGGACATTGTTGCCTTTTCTTTTTCCATTTGAAACCTCTTTGGTAAGAACCGTGCAATGGCAAATGGAACGGTGCGATGCCCAGCGCTCACTCTCTCCACATGCCCCGCTCTGCAGCCGGCTTGTGAAAGCCCTGGGTCTCATCCCTCTCTGATTTCACCCTTTGAGAATCCAAACAAACTTCCGCACCCTCTCCCGAGAATAAATGCGCACAGCTTGAAGACTATCTCACAAGCTTCATGGGCCACGCTCCTCCCCAAGCCACTCCTGCCATCCATGGCCCCCAGGCTAGGTACCCTGATCTGGACACTGATGATAGAATTGAGGCCCAGAGAGGTTGTGTGACACGCCCAAAGACACGCAGCAATCTGTTGGCAAGGCGGACAGCAGGTCTCATAACTTCCAGTAAGATGTGATATACAAAGGATACGATGTTTGCCAAACTCACCAGCCCATCAGCTTCTCTAATGAACCAAAAAGTCCCCAGGAGGCACCAACTTACCAGTTGCATTCTGGAGGCACCAGCTTCGTCAGCTCTTCCAGAGATTTCTCTGACCTGTACTCCTGGCAGGAAGCACATTGGACATGCCATTCAGAGGTGGGAATTCTGTGAGGCTGTCTTCCCACCCAGGTCTCCCGGCCCAGGACCTCAGGAAACACTCACCTGGATGAAGGCGACGGTGACCACGATGAGCACGGCCTGGAGGGCAAACGAGAGCAGGGCGTGAGCGCCAGAGGCTCCAGGAGAGCGAGGGCGGGGCGCGGCGGGCGGGGGTGCGGGGAACACGCCTTTCAAAACGGATTTCCCTTCTCCTTGCAAAGTAAGCGCGCTACGCAGAGCTCTGGGGGGCAGACAAGCCAGGAGAGGAGAGGAACCGAATTCCACCACCCGGACGTCCGCTAGATCTTCCCACGCGGACATGCAACGCGGCATCGCACGGCACAGGCGTGTCCTGTCATAAACTGCCACGTTCTCTCAGCACGTGGTGGACGGTCCCACATCAGGGTGGCTCTAACCCCGCCTTTCACACCGGAGCAGCAAACCCTGTCGTGCGGAGTGTGTCTGCGTTTGTGTTTGGAGACAGTGACGTGCACGAGAGAAGGAAGTGGACGGGAGCCAGCAAGGGGCGACCCACGGAGGCCAGGCGCAGCGTGAGTCCCGCTCTGAGACCCGTCGGGAGCAGGCGAGTGCACGGCCACCCCGGCTGCCGAGGGGTGCAGGGAGAACAGGGAGTGACTTAGTGGCTTGGGGTCTCCTTTTGAGATGATGAAGATGTTTCAGAACCAGACAGAGGCAGTAGTTGTACAATGTCATGAAGGTATTAAACTCCACTGAATTGTCCACTTTAATAAAATGGTGAAATTTTTTTATTGTATGAATTGCACCTAAATTTAGAAAAAAATTTTTTTTGAGACAGGGTCTTGCTGTTCACCCAGGCTGGAGTGCTGTGGGTGATCACAGCTCGCTGCAGCCTCAGACTCTTAGGCTCAAGCGATCCTCCTGCCTCAGCCTCCCGAGCAGCTGGGACTACAGTTGCGCACCACCATGCCTGGCTAATTTTTTTTTTTTTTTTTTTTTGTAGAGACAGGGTCTCGCTATGTTTCCCAGGCTGATCTCAAGCAATCCTCCTCCCTCAGCCTCCCCAAGTGCTGGGATTACAGGCATGAGCCACCACGCTCAGGGTGACGACTCTGTACGTGTGCACAGCCCGGCACCTGGCTGCTGCATCCCAGGGGCCATGGGAAAGAAAGTCACTGACACGCTGTTCCCAGCAGCAACGAGCTAGAAGCGACCCAGTGTCCACCAAGACAGCACAGGGGGGAAGAAGGATGTGGATTTGCTTTCCTTTCTTGCTGCTATATTTTCTGTTTTTGTTTTTCTGCAGCAAACTGTTTTCCTCGCATAATGACAATAAGTAGAGACTCAGCCAGCCCCTGCAGCCCCGCCTGGGAGCCGGGCACTGCTCCCGACACACTCACCACGGCGATGCTGACGGCGTCCTCGTACTCCCTGGTGAGGACGCTCACCAAGGCAGAGCCCAGCAGCAGCAGGATCAGGGGGTTCTTAAACTGGAAGATGAAAGAGAGGCCGGTGTGTTCTTTAGTTATTATTTTATGTATCTGCCCCTTCGTTTCACAGAGACAGTTCGTGGTAGCTCATGTTATAGTTGAAGGGAAACACAAACACATAAAAACAGGACCAGAGAGAGCAGACCAAAGATCAGGATCAGGAAGAGAGTTAAAATATCAACAAGTGAGTCATCGTTGCTTGAAACAGAGCTGTACATTGGGCTCTGAGCTTCCCAGCAGCCAACGCAAAGGGGGAAATGTGATCAAACAGCCCATCGGTGTCATGTGGTGGGATGCACGAAGGGATTTCACAGACAGACAGACAGACACACCCCTCCCAGATTGCCATGTTTTATCTCCTCTGAATGGGGCACAGGGCCTTTTTGGTCAGCTCACCGGGGCCCTGAGCATGCCACAGCAACTGTTTTGACTCTTTAAGACTGAGCAGCCCAAAGACATTTGTCATCTTAGCTACAATTCTATCAAGCGCTTGTCTTTATCAACTGCTAGAACGTAATCTTCCCAAGGACACAGACCACCCTGGTGTCCCCAGCCCTCCCGGGACCTAGAACCTGGCCCGGAACATTTGGGATTCGGCGAGGCAAGACCAAGACTCAAAGGCAGGGTCTGATGGGGTCTTGATGAGCACAGTGTCAGGGTGACCCCTGGGAGGGTCATCAGTGGTGGACATGTAGCCAGAGGAGGACCGTGGGATGGGCGTGGTCTCACCCTCGATCGCTGTATCGTGGGCCTGGAGGGACGGCCTTGAGCTCAGGGCTGCATCCCACGCGCTTACGCGCAGGTCTGAGCACGTGGCGTGGTGGGTGGGAGCTCGGGAATCGGTGGGCTCTACCCCCGCCCCCACCATTATCTCACCCGGAACCTCACGCAAACCCCTGCCTTCCCCGGCCCCGGCTCCCTCCTGGCTCTTGTGAGCACTCAACGCGGCCACGAGAGTACAGTGGCTGCTCGGTGGAGAGTGGCAGCCACGAGGAGCTCCAGACCACCACGGAGGCACTCGGTAGGCCTGGTTGAATGGAGGAGCCGTGGCCACTTGAGTTCCAGAAAACGGCCTGTGTCAGGGCTCTTGATCCAACAGCTGCTCCATGGGGATGTTGTCCCATCTGTCCTTGCCAGGGCCGGGCCAGAGGGGAGGGGGGGTCGCCACGCTTCCAGAGAGAACCGCACCTCGAAGCCAGCTCGCCCACTGCGCCCTGGCGCTAGGGTCTGAGACGCTCGGGTGGGGACTAACCCGGCAGGCCTGTAGAACCACCTCCCCCAAAACTGGAGACCTGCACTGACGTTCCCAGGACAGACCACATGCAGTAAGTTACAGGCTTCTCCGTAACGGTGGTGTCTTCAATATGCAAATAAACCGTCCACTAATGTTGTGGCCTCCATAAGCTGTTCCACGGGCACGAATTCACAGAACAGAAAGAGAGTTTAGAATGAAACACACCGTCCAAAAGCAGCGGGTGGGCTTGTTCAGACCGGGTTCTACCAAGCCAAGCGTGCAGAGCCGTCTTTGGCGGTACTAACGAAGCGCTAATGCGGTCAGCGGGGTACGGGCATCCCAGGGTAGGAGAAGGGAAGCTGTTCTCTAACGGGAGAGATGCGCACCGGCAGGTAACTGCTAAAGCGACTCAGTGTCTAGAATTGGTTCCCTCTGCTGCAGGGAAAAGTGGGGCATTAAAAACGTGGCAACATGGGTTGGTAATTATTGAAGCGAGGTGATGGGTATGTGGAAGTCATTATGTCATTCTCTCTGCTTATGAATATCTTTGGAATTTTCCCTAATAAAGGGTTGAAAAACATTAGAGAGGAAGTCCCAATTTTGGTTCCGTGAGCGCCTGGTGACGGGTAGGTGGGGGCAGCTTGGCGCGGGAACGGGGCTGGGAGAGTCCTCGGGCTGGACTTCGAGCCGCCTGGCAGAGCTCAGGACCGCAGCCAAAGAGTCACCGCCCAGACGCGGACACGCCGTTTCCTTGGAAGCGCAGGGGAGGACAGAGCTCCAGAGAAGCGGGAAGCGTGAGCTCTGCAGAGCCCAGGGGCCTACGGGTTTCCTGTGGCCGCTGCAGCGAATTTCCACGAACCGGGGGCCTGAGACAGGGGGAGCTTGTTCTCCCGCAGCTGCAGGCCGGAAGCCTGGGAGCAGAGTGTCAGCAGCGCGCTCGCTCCGTAAGCTCCGGGGAGAGCCTTCCTGCCACTCAGCTCCTGGCCGTTGCTGCGGTCCTTGGAGTTCCTTGGCTCCTAGACACATCCCTCCGATGGCTGCCTCATTGTCACACGCACTGCTCTGTGTGTGTGTGTGTGTGTGTGTGTGTGTGCGCGTGTGTGTGCACGCACGTGCCTGCCTGGGCTTCTCCTAAGGACACCAGTCACGGGATTTAGGGCCCATCCCAATCCAGTGTGACCTCTTCTTAACTAACCTCATTTGCAAAGACCCTATTTTTAAATAAGGTCACATTGTGAGGTTCTGGGTGGACATGAATTTGGGGGGGACACCATTCAGCCCACTATGGAGAGGAAAACGTGCTGCAAGGAGGACTGTGATTGGTCTCATGGTTGCGGGTAGTTAGTTATCTGCTCATGGTCGCTCTGCCTGCTAAGAGCAGCCTGAAAGGGGACTGACCTGTCCAAGGACACCCTCGACCAGTATTTAAATGATGGATGGCTGCCCCGCCCTCCCTGGCGTGCGTGTATTAATGCAAAGAATAACACCCAGGGTCCTACCTGATCGAGGTATTTCTTCCAAACAGGTTCAGTGTTGTCAGCAACAAACTCGTTCCAGCCGTGCACCAGCCTGCGCTGCGCCACCGAGAACTCCGACAGCCCCGTGTGTAGGTCTACCTGTGAGGACACAGCCAAACGGGAGCTGATGGGCCCAACGAGGGCCCAGGAGCCCAAGTCACAGATTCCCACTCTAGAATCAAGCTGCTAGAAACGCACTAGAAACATGACCTTGCACACAAGGGCGAGGGGACCCGTTCCAAGACCCCATGCGGAGGGTGCAGAGACAGAAGGAAGATGCACAGTTCGGTCACCACTGCTGCCCCTAATTACAGCAGAAAAGATGACCCTGGGCCCCTGTTTCAACAAATGGAACTACAGTGTGGAATTCCAGAAATGCAGAAACATGAATTTTCTTCTTTAAAAAAAAAAAATAGGCCTCGGGACTGTAGAATGGTGCAGCCGCTGTGGGAAATGGTACGGCAGCTCCTCAAAAAATTACAAATAGAATTATCCTGTGATCCAGCAACGTCACATTTGGGAACAGGACCAAAAGAATTGAAAGTGAATTTTAAAGAGATGTTTGCACACCCGTGTTCATAACAGCCTTGCTCACAATAGCCAAAGGGTGGCGGCAACCCCAGCGTCCGTGATGAATGAATAAATGAAATGTGGTATATACAGACAATCAAACATTATTTAGCTTCGAAATACAGAAATTCTGGTAAAGGCTACAACACGGGTGAGCCTTAAAGTTATACCGTGAGGTTGAACTGAAATAAGCCAACCACAAAAAGACAAATTCTGTGCAATCCCACTTAATACTCGGTCCCCAGTGGAGTCAAATTCAGAGAGACAGAAAGTAGAATGACGGCCGTCAGCAGCCGGGGACGGGGAACAGGGAGTTAGCGTTTAATGGAGACAGAGGTTTGGTTTTGTCAGATGGAAAGAATTCTGGGAATGGGTGATGCTGATGGTTGCACAACAATGTGAGTGTACTTCACACCACCAAAATGCACGCTTAAGATGATTGAGATGCTAAATTTTATGTGGTTTATTTTACCACATTCAAAATTTTTATTAAAAAAAACCACACACAAAGTCCTGTCCTAAAAAATGGTAGTAGCTAAAACTATTGTATTGTATACTTGTTGTGCCAGACACCATTCCAAGCTCTTTCCATAAACAAATTCATCAAATATATAATTTGAGTCAATAATAATGGAAGGAAACTTTGTTGTCCTGGTCACAACAAAGGTGCCCTTGTTTTTAAAAGGTCGACAACAAAGGGAGCTGTACTTGCTGGTAGAGGTGGCGGGGAAAGCGGAACTGACTCCTAGATTCTTTTGAATAGGGAAAAAAGAATCTGGCTCATTTTCTTGGTCGGGAAAATGTTCAGACAGGGAAAAAATATTCCCTCCCCTTCTCCAAATAAAAATAAGTAGACCTTGAATTTAAATAGACTTTTGGATTATTCTCAAGAAAAGACGGGCATAAATCATCGACTTCCAACTTCCTTGAAATCGGAGGACGCGCCCTGTGCCGGTGGACTCGTTCGCTCTCCCAGGGTGTGGCGTGTTGTGTGCACACGTGCCTGCGTGGCGGTGTGCTTGCTCGGCTTTCTCAGTAAAGTAAATTAAGGATTCCACAGCGGGCTGCGCTACATCTAATCCAGAGCTGGGCCACTGCCTGACCGTGTGGGTCACGCCTTCTCTGCACCTCCGTGTGTTCGCCACACGCGGAGCGTTAAGAGAAGTGAGGCGCACAAAGTGTTCAGAAGGACCCTGTCTTCCCACCAGGGCTTAAGGCAGGTGAGCTCTGCTGACAACAGTGGTGATGCTCTCCCTGGGAACTCGGAACCGTTCACCACCGACGCTTTCTGACACTGATGACACAAATGTCTAATAACCCAGCATTTCAGAGCTGTCTTCAGGGCTTTCTTTTAAATCTAAAAATCTTTTAACAGTTGGCATCAGACACAAATTCGATTCTTACACAAAGTGCTTCGGCCAGATCCTCCTTGTGGCATTTGCACGCTTCCTTGGGGGGCAGAGCTGCCACCTTCTTCTCCTTTTCGATGGCTTTGAGCTCATGTTGTTCATCAATCTGGGGAAAGAACAGGACTGTTGTCAAGCAAATTGAAGTCTTTTACCGATGCATCTTTTTAAAGCCCTACACACATATAGAAAGTGGCACAAGTGTGCAACTCACACGACAGCCTAGTCAACCAGCCTCCAAATCAAGAAACAGACATTACTGGTCCCCATTACTCCCTTGTGCTCCTGCCCAACCTGAAGGGTAACTGTGGTCACGATCCCCAACACGAGAGATTAGGTTTGCCGGGGTTTGAAGCTTATAGAAATGGTGACGTGCAATATACACTCCTTCCTGTCTGATTTCTTTCCCTCGACGCTGGTAGTGAGGTTTGTGCAAGATGCTGCACGTAACAGCGGTTCACTAATTGCCCCTGCTCGGCTTACACCGTATGCATGTATCACAATCGATGGATCCGTTCTACCGTGGACAGACATTTGGGCTATTTCCAGTCATTGGCTAATACTGACGCATTCGCTTTTAAGCAAACTTATTTAACAGAATTGGAACTTGTAAGATGACGGCGTAGGGCAACAGTACACGTACTGAGAACCTTGAACTTCTCAGATGCTCAGTCAAGTACATGCCATGTTTTAGAGAGCGCCTCCTGCTGAAGACAGGCTGTATTGCAGCCCAGTTCTATGAGACATTTTAAATAATCCGAGAAAAGGGTGCGGGACACAGCTGAGGGTTGGGAGTCTGGGGCTGCTGTGCTGAGACTCGCTTCTTCCTGGGAAGAGGCCACATGGAGCAGGTGCAGGCTCTGGGAGGCTCTGCTAACACAGAGGACACCTCAGAGTCAGGGAAATGCTAGATGCTTCTGCAAAGTTATTCCTAGTATTCTGATACCCAGGACACGATAATCATCTTTTCCTCTCCCAGCAGGTGTTTGGGAACTGGGAAGGAGGAAGGCGGAGAGGTATTGACCAACTTTTTCCCTTCGCTGGAATAGAGATTGCGAATTCCTCTCTCCCCTCTTGCCGTGCCCTCCCCAACCCCAGGGGATCTCCTCCCCAGACTGTGTGATCGCTGCACCGCCACCTCCGCTTCCCGGGGCTGCTGCTCATGTGTGCCGATGCCCAGGTGGCCCAGCAGCGATCACACAGACCGGTCAACAGGCTCATCCGCCCATTTTGAGCTTTCCCTAAGTCAAGGTTACGTACGCAGTAAGACAGACTTTCCTTTCCATCCTCGAGATCTGGTTCCGCTGTACCGAATACGTGCTCCCTCCTCTCCCGCACCACAGGTGGAGGTGGTCCCGGGGTTCAGCACCTGCTCCCCGGCGGGTCTCAGTCTTGCTGTGACTACACCTAAGTCACTTTCCATAGAGCACCTCAGGTGACCCAGAAGTGTATAAATCCAGTCGTGACACCCCCCGCCATGCTTGAAAACATGTGGATAGATTCCAGTTGCTCTCAGGATAAAACCCAACTACCTCTAATGGGACCACAGCAGACCCCACCGTGCAGTTATCCTCCCTGACAACCTCTGTCCTCCTTACCAGAGTCCTGTTTAGTTTGGGGCAGCAGCTTACTTGGCTAAAAATCTACTTATTTCCTGGGCCCGTGAGACACAACAATGCCCACTGGAGGAGTCCTGTGCACCCCAGGAATGGGCCACTGCATTGCCCGCCCCCGCTCCATCTGTCAGCACGAACATGACGTGGCGTCAGAGGGCAGGAGCCCCCGACCTCAGTTACTCTCCTCATAGGGGACCCAATGGCACACCTGCATGGCCGCCACACCACCCTTTCAGACAGGGGTTCCCAACCAGCGGAAATTTCCCCACGGGAGACCTGGGCAATGTCTGAAATGTTTTTTACTGTTCTAACTGGGGGGTGGGTGCTACGGGTGTCTAGTGAGTGGAGGTTGGGGGTGCTGCAGAGCCCCCCACAGCGCACAGAGCAGCTCTGCCCCCACCCCCACAAGAACGATCTGGTACAAAATGTCAGTAGCGCTGAGGGTAGGAAACCCCGTTCAAAGACAGGCAGGTCACTCTGTCTTGACGTCTCCCTGACCGGATCACTGAGCCTGCATCTGGACTTCACGCACGCACACGGCTGCCAGCAAGTCGTCATTACAGAACCGCCCGCGTCTGCCACAACGCACAGCGTTGGAAGGCGGGGACCACCCGTGTCAGGTGCGTGGGCTGCTCAGTGAGTGTCTGACTCAGAGCCAAGGACACCGGTTGACAGGCCCAGGCAGCTCCATGGGAGGAACAGCTGCAGACACACGCCTCAGTTTACCCTCATTGTCAGTAGTGCCCAGGAGCCAGTCCCGCTCCGCTTGCTGGTGGGGCGTCTCAGCAAGGGACAATCTCTGACTGCACTGGACTCACCTGTAAACGGGGACGATCCTACCAACCTCGTCATGTTTTTGTAGAACTAAGAGAGCTCCTGCCTGGTGAGGGCCTGATGTCTTGCCGGACCCACGGTGAGTGCCCGGGAGGTGCCGGCTTGAGCCACGTCTCTGGCACTTGATTGGAAGCACGGGGACTGATGGCGTGGGGTGGTGGCATCCTTTGGAGGGCTCAGCTGTGTTTAAGAAACTCAAAAGCAGGAAGCCACACAGTGCAGCAAAAGGAACACAGAGGCTAGAATCCCACATCCTGGTCTCAAACCCTGTCCCCTCACTGACCAGCCCTGTGACTGGGGATAGAACCTGTGTGTCACTGGGGAGTTTTGAAGATTTTTGTTTTTAAAAGGCCAGCCCTAGCCATGCATAGTGGCTCACACCTGTGATCCCAGCACTTTGGGAGGCCAAGGGGGGAGGATCACTTGAGGCCAGGAGTTCGAGACCAGCTTGGGCAGCTTAGTGAGACCCCATCTCTGTAACAAAATTAGCCACAGGCCTAGCTACTCGGGAGGCTGAGGCAGGAGGATCGCTGGAACCCAGGAGTTTGAGGTTGCTGTGAGCTATGATGATGCCACTGCACTCTAGCCTGGGCAACAGAGTGAGATTCTGCCTCAGAAAATAAAAAAACAAAAAAACATTAATACCATTAAGAGGCGGGGCAGGCACTGGGCAGACGAGGCACTGGAGGGGGAAGGCTTGGCTGGGCAGATCTGCCCCCACCGTGCTCTGTGACTGCAGGGCAGAGCCTGAAAGCCCAGAGCAGGAGGACTGGCCTCCAACCTCCCTCTGTGAGCAAAAGCCACTTACTCTCCTAGGTACATAACCAAGGAACTGAAGAGGGCTTCAGTTAACACAGGTTCACGACTGCTCACAGCAGCACAAAGCTCACAAGAGCCAAAAGGCAGAAGCTGCCCAAATGCCCATCGATGGGTGACAGACGAACAACATGAGCTCTACCCACACTGCGGAGTAGTATTCAGCCTCCAAAAAGAACGAAGTGCTAATGTAGTTAAATTGAGTTCTCCCCCCAAAAGTCTGAAGCCTGAGTCGCCAGTACTCAGAGTGTGATCTCATGTAGAAACAGGGTCTTTGCAGAAGGAATCGAGCTGAGATGAGCCATTAGGATGGGCCCCAATCTCATAGGAGTGGCGTCCTTATAAAAAGGAGAAATTTGTCACCAAGACAGATGCACACACAGGGAAAACGATGTGGGGAAAGGTATGGAGGCCACACAATGACCCAGGCAGAGACTGCAGCGACGTGGCCTCACCCCGAGGAACACCCAGACCACCACGAGGCTGCGAGCTAAGAGACAGGCACGGAACACACGCCGGCCTGGAGCCTTCAGAGACAGCCCTGCGCTGCCTTGACTTTGAACTTGGAGCTTCCGGAACTGCGACACGATAAATGTCTGTTGCTATAAGCCTCTATTTGGTAGTAATTTGTTACAGTAACACAGAACTGGCAACAGTTTCTTTGAGTGTGAGTTTCCCAGGGCTACTCGCAACAGTTTCGAGTGCTGTAACAAAGTACCACAAGTCGGAGGCCTAAAGCAACAGACATTTAGTTTTTCGCAGGTCTGGAAGCCAGAACTCCGAAATGGAGGCGTGGGCAGGCTCTGCTCCCTCAAGAGCCACAGGGAGGACCCGTCCTTGTCTCTCCCGCTTTCTGGTGGATGGCGACAGTCCTTGGCACTCCTGGCTCGTGGATGCATCACGCCAGTCTCGGCCTCCGTCAGCACGTGGCCACGTTCCCTGAGTGTCTTCTCTCTGCTCTTTCCATAAAGACCCCGTCGCTGGATGAGGGTCCGCTCTAACCCAGCCTGACCTCATTGTAACTTGACTGCGTCTGTAAAGACCCTATTTCCAAATAGGGCTGCGTGTGCGGGCAGCAGGGCTTAGGGCTTCGACACATGTTTTTGGGGGGACACACCTTGACCCATGACAGGTGTTCGTGCACCTACAGAAGAGAGGAGAGATGAGGGTAGTTGCCCCAGGGCTGTGGGACTGAGGGCTCAGAGAGTCCCGGCTTGTTTTTATCTTGCAGACATCTATCTACCTCCCGTTGCAGTTTGTCCCTTTGTAAAGAGAGTGGCATGTCTTGATTAAGGTCACATGTCCTCTGCAGCATCCCTAATTCTCTCTTCCGGGCAAACCTCATTTGGGCGGAACCACACCTCCCTTTCTCCTTTGTGCTTCCCCCCTCTCTTTTCTAGTTTTTTTTATATTAAGGCGAAATTCACATAACAAAATTAACTATTTTAAAGTATACGATTCAGTGCATTTAGTCCTTTCGCAATGTTGTACAACCACCACCTCTAACCCATTCCAAGACACTTTTCCACCCCAAAAGAAATCCCAGACCCAGGAAGCAGTCACCCCCATGCTCTCTCCCCCGCCCCCTGGCGATGACTCACCTGCATTCTGTCTCTACAGAGATAACTACCCTGCACCTTTCGTACAAACAGAATCACACACCACGTGGCCTTTTGTGTCTGTATGCTTCCTCTGTGACCCCAAAACATGGTTTGCAGCAATCAGACCCTGCTGGTGCGTCAGATTGGCGATGGTGAGCAGGGCAGTCCTTGGACCCCAGGAAATAGTCCAGAAGGACTTAGAGCAGATTCACCAAGCAAACATGGCCCAGGGCTGATATTCACCACCCTGAAGGCTTCCAGGAGGCTCCCGAGGAAACCACGCTGGGCAAACATGGCCCTTGCTGACGGACGAGTCAGCTGGCCAAGCGAGCTGAGAGCTCACTGCAGACAGAGCGAGTGAGCACGTGGCACCTCCGGGCAGACAGCCTCCCCCTGCCCAGCCCTGCCCAGCCCAGGGATTCAGTCATTTCAAATGCTCATTGACTTAGACCCTAACAATCTCTTCCCTGTTCCAGGGCTTATGCGGACATGTATTTCTCCAACATATTTATCCAACACCTAGCCTGTGCCTCAGCTTCCTCCTCTAGAAAGGGGAGGTTTGAACAGGGACTCCACGAGGCTGTCATGGGACGGAGGCAGTACGGGCCAAGAAGCCCCGATGTGCCTGGCACCAGGAAACACTGAGTGCAGGTGAGCCGCGGGGTGGTGCAGACGACCGGTGAGGGAACAGCAAGGTTCTCGTCCTCGGAGACTCAGAACACTGGAGGCCCCAAGGGGGCTGCCGGGTTTAGCAAACACAATGCAGGACACCCCGTGTATCTCCAGATAAACAGCGAATGATTTTTCAGTGTACACGTGTGCCAGGTATCACATGGGACATGTGTACACTACAAAATCATTGTTTATCTTAAACTCAAATGCAACTGGGTATCCCGTGTAAACCTGGCAATGCCAGGCCCCTGCTGGGTTCACCTGACTCTGAAGGAGGCAGATGAGCCCCGAGTCCACTGCAGAGGTTCTGGGAAGGCAGCCAGGAACCGTGAGGAAATGGTCTTGGTAAAGACGCTGCAATGAGGTCCCTGGGGCAGTGGAGAGGGGTCCTTCGGGGCCCTAGAAAACAGCATGAAGGTGTGTAGAAGAGCAAGAAAACGGCTCATTTGGGAACTCCATGCACCCTAGGCTGTGAAGAGCCCCTGGGGGTCTCAGAGGAAGAGATGAGGTAGAGAGAAAGCTGGGGGCCCAGCAAACCACAGAGCCCCGACTCTTTGAGAGTTTCATAATGTAGGGGCCATGGAATTATTAGGACCAATGCAACAGGAAAGAAACAAGGCAATCCGGAGGGCTTCATGAAGGAGGTGGTAGTTTAGACATGCAGGCAGAGGAGCCCCACTCTAGGCAAATGCCTTCTTTTTTTCCCAGACTTCTCTGTTGGTTTTTCCCAAGGTATGTATCTGTGCATTGTCCAGTTCTACCTTAGTCCAGTGATCCTCAGGTTGGCATCACCTGGAACCTATTAGAAATGCAGATTCTCCGGTCCCATCCTGGACCTGTTACATCAGAGGCACTGGGGGTGGGCCAGCAATCTGCGTTTCAGCGAGTTTTCCAGGGGACTGTGACATTCCAAAGTTGCCACTGGTTTCCTGTAAAAATACACATGCCAAGGCCAATGCCCGGATCAGCTGAGAAGTGGGGCCCAGCCCTCAGGGTTTCTAAAAGCCCCCAGGCCCTGGACGATTCAATACACATCTAGCACTGCCGTGAGGACACCTGGACAAGGTGCTCAAAGACAGACCCAACGGGGTCCTGATCTTGAGCGGCCGCCATTCTGGAGAACAGGCCACGAGGTTCGTCTGCATTTCTCCATGAATAACCGCAATCCTTTCTCTTTTGTTGCCGTGTGTATCCCGAGCACCACTGCACGGATATACCACATTTTTTTTTAACTATGAGCATGTGGCTGGCATGCAGGCTGTGCCCAGTGTGAGCTGCCACAAACAGCACTGCTGGGACCATTCGCGTGCGAGTCACCCAGTCAACCTGAGCCCTCAGGTGAACCCAGAGCAGGACTGCTGGTCGCAGAGCGTGCATGTGTTCAGTTATAGGGGACACTTTCCCAGGTGGTGGCACCATTAACAAAAGCTTGAAAAGGAAAAAAAAGAGGCTCGTGATGTTGTGAGTAAGCCAGCTTACATGTAACACAAAGACGAATAACGTGGTTTTGCTCGCGTGTGCGAGGAATACCTCCGGCAGAACCCACAAGACACGGGCGCGCGGGTTGCCTTCAGGTTGGGACCCAGTGGCTGCAAGACCGAGACGGGGGAGCTCTGACGGACACCCTTGGTACCTTCTCGAATCGTGAACAAGTGTGAATTGCGGATTTGAAGCAGGAAAATGAGTCCTAAGCAAAGCTTGGAATAGAGCCCAGCGGGGGAACTTCTCCATGAGCGGGATGCTCGGAGAATCCAGGACGGGGAGAGGAGGAAAAGCCCTCCAGGCAGGGGAACAGAGTGCACAAAGGATGTGGCTGGAGGGGACAGGCTTGTTCGAGGAACTGAGCGAGCGGTGAGGAGGCTCCGATTCTGGGCAACCCCAGCAGGTGACTCACAGGTGACAGGGAGCTTCAGAGCACGTGGGACAAGGGGGGAAAAGACGCTGCGATGAACGTGGAAGGGCCTGCCCAATATTTCCTAATGTTGGGGGTCGGAGGGACCCTAAATGCAGCCAAGGAGGTAGAGGGAGCTTCACCAGGCCCTGAGTCTGCCTGAGCTGGGCTCTGATCCTGGCTCTGCCACCTCCCCCGTGTGACCCTCAGCAGGTCCCTTGACCCTTCTGAATCTCCGATTCTTCCTCTGTGCAATGGGACTAATGATACTGATGATTTCAGCCTCGGGTCCAGAGGGGTTTCAGAGGCATGTTCCAGTCCCCGAAGTCATATCTGGGTTGTGTGTGTGTTGTGTATGTGTGTACACATGCATGTGCGGCGGTAGAGCAACCCCAGAGAGCAAAGAACTAGCGACAGGAAACAGTGAGACACGCAGGCAGGTAACTTGCTCAGGGGGGCCAGCGCAGTCGGGGCCAAGAGGAGACACTGCGCAGGGTGGCGGCCAAGGTACTCGGGGCCCAGCGGGCCGCTGGCAAGGTGGGGAGACTGGTTACACACAGACATTGTGCAATCAGGAAACACGGACCATAATGGAAGCTGGTGTTCTCGCTGCAGATGAAGGGGGCGCTGGCCTGAGCCTGCGGAATTTACTGGGTTGTAATCTACAGAGATACGCAGACATACACCGAGTATAGATCCGACAGCGCACGCACACCCACGCCCCTCCTCGGAGAGGGCCCGGGGGCCGCGGCGCCCCAGGAACAACGAACGCCCAGTGCCAGACCTTGATTCCGAAATACAATCCTTCCGGTGAAGACGGCCGAGGGGCCCGGGAGAAACGGCTGATTCCAGGGCCCAGGTGCGGAAGGTACGACGTGAGGCTGAAGTTTCTCGTTATGCCAGAAAACGGGGACGTGCTAAAGGATGATGGGAAAACGTCAAGAGGACACAGAAGCCACCTGGAAGAGGTTTCCATTGGCCAAATCTAAGACGATCTGAGCATCGAAATAAATATTAACAATCTTAACATAAACCAAACAGGAATCCACGCGTGCTGGCGTGAATAAGGTAACGGCCGAGTCCGTGGCGGGAAGAGGAAGCCCGTCCTGAGAGCAGAGCGTGGTGACTGGGGAAGGAAGCAGGGATCAGAAAACCGCCGTCCAGCGGACGCTGTGCCAGTCATCGACTCGGGCCCGGCCCCGGCCCCCCTGCGGGCTCCTGCCTGCCCTCGCTTGAGGGCCTTTGTGGCCTGACTGTCTGGTCCGGGAAAGCGGCAGCTTTTCCTCCTGCCCTGGGGGAAAGCCACAGTGTCACTGCTGGGGCCAGCCTCTGTTCCCCGATTGCAGTGGCTTTGGGCTGAACACACCAGTCTCAACCTGGAAGGAGCCTGGGTGCCGCGGTGGCCTGGACCGACCCTGAGAGCTGGGTTGGGGGGATGCGGGTCAGATCAATACGGCCGTTCCTAAGTGGGCAGGGCGGTTATTTGCAAAGAATGCATCTGAGGCTGCAGTCGAGCCCAGGAGCACACAGCACTCGGGCTTAGCAGGCCGGCAGCCCTGGGTCCCCATTCTGGGCAGAGCGTGGAGCCCTGGGCAAGTTACTCTGCTTTCCAAGCCTCACATTTCTGGAGTGATTTCTGTAAAGATTCAAAATAATGTGGCGTATCCATTGATGTTCATTATAACATTGTTCTAAAATTGAAAAAGGAAACCAACCAAATGTCCGTCAGCGGGAAATGGGTTCGGTACAAATGCCTACGCTGCCCTTGAGAAGAATGGGCTTCATCTATAGAGACGCCAGGGACACAGGAAGGGGTGAACGAGAGTGTGTGCAGCATGACCCTGTGTAGGGAAAAAGACACTTATGTAGCTATATAATAATAATTACTCATAATTAATAATTACATAATACCGATTACTGTAACCAGGTGCTACCCTAAATGCTTCATGCATATTGAACCACTGAATCATTCCAGCTCACAACAGGCTGCTGATGTGTGTACAGTTATTACCCCATTGTACAGAAGAGAAAACAGAGGCAGGAAGAAATGAAGGAATTTGCCCGTGGTCTTACAGCTGGCAAGTGGCACACCCGGAATGTGCCTCCAGGCAGCCCGGGTGTCATCTGAGTGCTCTTAACCACGATCCCACGGCCCCTCTAGAATAGCACAGAAAACAGGCCAGGCACAGCCCAGCAAACGGTAATCTGGTTGCAGCAAACTGATGAGAAGCAAACGGAACCTCCCCTCCTGCTCTTGCTCCCCCCCCAGCCAAGGAGGAAAAGGGGATCAAAAGTGGGGAGAGGAGTGAAGGAGGAATTTTAAAGTGTGCAAATTTTTATTTGTGGTTTATGAAAAAATTAAGTCTACAAGGGAAAAGGAGGAAAGAAAAAGGGAAAGAAGAAAAATACATGCAGTTGCTCGTTCGCCAAAGACAAACAGCAGCTGATACTGACAGAATCCAGTAGCACGCGAAGGCAAAACCGTCACTCAAATTTCCATAAGCTGCTGCCTGGGGGAGGGGGCGCAGAGGGAGCTGCAGACGAGGTGTCGCTGCAGACCAGCCATTTATGGAATCCCCTGGGAAACTGGCACCTCCCAGCTCAAAGAAAAGGGAAGCCGGCTTACCTTCCCCTAAATCTACTGTAGGCCAGGCTGCGGGCTCCAGGGCACGTGTGAATGTGGCTGATGTAAAAAATAAAAATAATAAATACAGGAGCATGTGTGGCCCAAGCACAAGTCTCAGTTCTCCAAGTTCCTGTCATCTCCTCCAGGAAGTCTTCCCAGACTACACCTGGATTGCAACAGTAGCATCGTCACCACTCCGTGCCCAGGCTGTGCCTAAGTCCTTTCTCATGTGCTCTGCTTTCCTTCACGGGCCTGTCTCAATTTGTAATGACTCACTAGTGTAATGTCTTGACAAGTGTCAGTCTTCCCCGCCAGACCATGAGCTCCACTCACTCGGATCAGCATTTTGCTCATGCTTTTGTCCCCAGCAACTGCAAGAGGGTCCAGCCAACCGGAGGAGGACATCAGGCAGATGGAGAACCGCGCCGCTCAGAGCTGCGGTTCTCAAACCCCAGTGAGCAGCAGAATCACCCAGAGGGCCAGTGGGAACTCAGATTGCCGGGGCCCCCCTGGGTTTCTGACTCTGGGTCTGGGGCAGAACCTGCGATTCTGCATCTCTAACAAGCTCCTGGGGATGCCGACCTTGCTGGTCCCTGGACCACACTTGGACGACAGCTGATCTGAAGACAGAATCGGCAAAAGCATGCAAGCACCCCACAGCCCACTCCCACCCGGGGAGTGTGAACATGCGAAGATTCGGTAATTTGCCCAAGTGCGCACAGCCGGGGAGGGACTGCCCCAGCCTGAGCCCCGCCCCGCGAGCTCCCGGGCCAACGCTCTTCCCCCTACACCTGCGAGGGCCCCCAAATTCAGTCTGGCCGAGGCGCAGAGACAGGGAGGACCCCGAAACGTGCGTGGGGGTAAAGTCCCCAGGCCTGATTAACACGGGAGCGTGGCTGGACACAGAGCGATGGCGCGCGGCACCCGCCTTTGCCCTGCACAGGTCGGATTTCTCCTCCCTGGGGTCTCCTGTCTGTACTCGAGTTTCCAGTTGGGCCAGATGACACGTGCTGTTCTGGGTCCCCTTCCCTCCAATAGGTTGCAGGACTTCATTGGAAGGTGACCCAGCTGGAAGAGCAGTCCCTTCACCTCCCACCCAGGGACCGGGGGCAGACCACGGAATTAACACACAACTTTGGAGGGTCTGCGACCTTGGCCGAAAATTACATATTTTTCCTCATTGTGGCCCTCAACTCCCCAAAGAAAAAAATACCTCTCGAGATATTTTCTACAAGGAATATAACATCTGGCTGAGTCGTGCCCCACACCCAGATTTGTGTGTATTGAAGTCCTAACCGCCAGGACTTCAGAATGTGACTGTGTTTGGAGATAAGTCCTTTAAAAAGGCAATTAAGGTTCAATGATGTCATTAGGGTGTGACTTAATCTAACACACTGGTGTCCTAATGAGAAGGGATTAGGCCCCACATGGCACGGCTGGTTCATGCCTGTAATCCCAGCACTTTGGGAGGCTGAGGTGGGAGGATCACTTGAGGCCAGGAGTTTGAGACCAGTCTGGGCAACATAGTGAGACCCCATCTCTACAAAAATAAAAAAATCAGCCAGGCGTGGGGCGCATGCCTATAGTCCCAGATACTTGGGAGGCTGAGGTGGGAGGATCCCTGGAGCCCAGGAATTGAGGTTACAGTGAGCTGTGATCTCCAGCCTGGGTGACAGAGTGAGACCCTGTCTCTTAAAAAAAAATAAAAAGGGAAAAGAAGGGGTGATTGGAACAGACAGGGAGAAGACCATGTGAGGACACAGGGAGGAGACAGCCAAGGCAAGCGCCCTGTCAGCACCCTGATCGTAGACGGCTGGCGCCAGAACTGAGGCAGTAACGGGCTGGGAGGCAGCGGTACCCACGGGCACCCTGGCTGGCCGTCCGCCTTTGGCTTTGCACCCACTGACAGCACAGCGCCTCCCCCACCTTCCGGGCAGGGAGAAGGCGGTGGTCTGCACCGAAAGCCCCCACGTGCTCCTGCCGTGGGAGTCTCAGCCCAGATGCTTTGGAGACCGAGGGCCAGCAAGCCCAGGACAATTCAGAACCGCTGCCACTCCGCAGGGTCAAGATCAATTTTATTTTTCCTCTCCAACACGAACCACGGACAGGAGACCAGCAGACAGCCCTGCGCGGCGGCCAACATCTCCAAATGTGTAATGATTTTATTTTTGAATTTGTGCGTGGAAATTCAGTCCAGCGGGGTGACACGTGCTGGGCTTTGGCAGCGCGGCTCACACATGGTCCCACCTCCTACCGCTTCCCCTCCTCCCAGTGACCACCGCCACCACCCTCTCCCCGGGGGTGCGGCCTGGGAGGGCCCACGTGCACTTGGAGGTCATGCCCGCCTGTGAGGAACAGCAGCATTACACAGCAAATAAACCCCCACGACAGGCAGAGGGAGAGAGCATGGAAAACAGAAAAGTACTTTCCTGCTTTTCTGCACAAGAGGCCCACGTTTTCTTCTTGCACCGGCCCTAGGAATTATGCAGACAGCCCTGCCCCGCCTCATCTGCCTTCACCTGACTTCCTCGGACCTGAGGCCTTTTCTGTCCCGTCCTGGGCCACCCCCTACATGCCCTGTGGAAGTCCTGGATGTGCCCGCCCAAACTGCTTATCTCTGCCAGGAAGCCACAGGGGCTGGGGACCCCCAAAACGGCTGCGTGCCGATCCCCATCCCCTCCTCCTGTCCCCCACTGGCGCCCCCATGTGGTAGGTGGGCGCTCCTGCACCCCCACTGGGGACCCGGGGTCTAGCCAGATGGTGCTGACAGAGCCACTGCCCAGCAGCGCGCGCCCAGCCAACAAAGGTGGCCAAGACTTCTGCTTTTTCCCGACTTCCTCTTTATTTTCCACATAACTCTTCTGGTGACAGAATTAGCCCATGCTTTTTGCTGGACATTTGGAAAAGGCAGAAGACTGCAAAGGTTTCTGCCTTTCCAGATTTTATGCTCTGCGCACTGTAAAGGTTTATTTTTTCAGAAGAGACAGCACCCGCTTGCTTCCGCTCACACGATGCATCATGGAAAGCGAATATGGCAAAAGAACTGAACCCAGGTGGTGCGCACGGCTTTCTAGCCCTTGGACTCTTCTGTGTATTTGACGTTTTTCACAATAAAAATGTTAGATTAAAATCACAGCCATCCTTCTGTGTCATTCCACACTCTACGGTGTCACCTCCAGCGTCTGCCTAGGACCCCGTCGCAGAGCTATTCTGCACTGTGTTTAAACAAACCTCTACCCAGGGCTTTCAGGTTGCTCATTTTAAAAAAATATTTTGAACATGTCACTCCCTGTTTTACAATATTTGTTTCCGCCATATCTGACACTAGGCGAGCCCTTTCTGCCGGGTGCTTGCATCAGCCCTCAAACCACCATGCAAATACCGTCCCCTCCACGTCTGCGTTTGACAGGTTACTCGAAATACTTTGTGTGATTTTTGGAGTCCCCGAGTAAGCTTTCTGCTAATCCCTTTTCTCTCCTTTTTGTCAGACTCTTAGGTGGGGCGGGAAGAGGACTCAAACTCTTAGGTCTTCTATAACTTTCATTTCTTTGTCCATTGGAGACAAACAGCAGCTGGATGTCCCCCCTGAAGAAGTAGGAGCCGCCTGTGTTCCTCAGGCAGCCTCTGCCGTGGGAGGGACACCCGACCTACACACAGCCGCGTGCCTGGGGGGTGTAGGAGCCTCCCGTCAGCTCCCGGTGCCCACCCCTAACGCAGCAACCATCGAACACACCAGAGATTCCTCCAGTCTCCTCTAGAATTCGACGCCACCTTCAAACATGTCCCCAAGAGCCCTGGAGTTTTCTGGGGACTTGCTGACTTTGTGTTTCAGTGATCAGCCTCAGCGACACAGATGACCCGGGTGGCCGGCTTACAACTGAGGACTGTGTCACCAGGATCCAATTCACAGCTGTGACAACAATCACATCACACACTGCGGGGGTGACAGCTTCTCAGGGACTCGGGGAGAAAGGCAAGTAGGGAATGGAGCCGTCACCCGTCACAGCGAGCCCTAAAGTACCTCAATACCGAGAAGCGTGGTCACGTCGCAGACAGGTGCCTCACGCGAACCCCGTCCTTGTCCACAGCAACCGCCGCTGTCGGCGAGCACTAGGTGTGCTAATGAACACAAATGCATGCGAAATCCTCTTCCAACGATGCCCAACACCGGCTTCTGAACCCTGTCTTCAAGTGGGTGAGCCAGTCACGGGTATCACATGGCAGCCTTTAAAATCAGCGTTCACAGGCTGCCTGCTGGCGACTGTACTTGAGCCTGAAGCTGATTATCCTAAACCAGTAAACAAATCCGTGACATGTTTAAATGTCATTTTGCACTAAAGACATTTTCAGCACAGCACTGTCAAGACGAAGATTCAAAGAGTCGGAATAAAAACAGAACTCAAGGTAAATGAAAACAAACAAAAATAACAAAAATATGTAACTATGGAGCAGGCAGCATGCCAGGTGTGGTTTGAGGACTTTTTATGTGGATCATCTCATTCAAGGGAATATTTCTTTGTACAATCCCGGTAGGCAGCGTCTAAGACAGTCACCGATTCCTCCCACTGTCCAAGCCCTGGATAACCCCCTCGCTCCCCTTTGAGTAGGGACCGGACCCAGAGTTGCTTCCGATGAATGGAACACGGCAGAAGTCGTGAAGTCCCATTTCTGAGACTAGGCCAAGACTGTGGTTTCCAGTCCTATGGGGGTCTTTATGGGGTTTTTCTCAGACTGTTCACCCTTGAGAAACCCAGCTGTGGAGAGACCCACCTTGCAAGGACCTGCAAACCAACCCCAAGAATGAGCATGGACCCTGCCCCCTTCCCACCCTGTGAACCTTCAGGTGAGACCACAGCCCCGGCCAACAGCCCGACCGCACCTCCATGAGAGACCTTGAGCCAGGAGCACCCAGCTAAGCCACACCCAGATCTCTGACCTACAGAAACTGGGAGATAACAAATATTTGTTATTTTAAGCCACATTTTGAAGTAATTTGTTACACAGCAATACATAGGTAATCTAACCCTTCAACATCACTGGTTGAGTTTTCATAGAACATCACCAGGCACATCAAAATAAGGTTGCTATAGCTGTGCTTTATAATTTTGTTATACATTGGCTTTTACAGTTAGTTAAAAGCACAGAGCTATGTTGATTGCAAGTTTTATGCTTTTATACTTACGGAAGTCACTAGTATAAATCGCTTAAGACAACAGTGGGTGGTTGCAATACATTTGTTTAAGATATTCATATATTGCTAAATCCTGAGAAATATTAGTGATTTGTGTGCACGGGCAAGCCTCAGAATTCCCTCTCATACATTCTCTTCCTGTAATTGAGTATGATTTCTTAAAAATACACATCTGATTGTGTCTGTTCTGTTTCCCATATTTCTAATGGTTGGTGCATCTGTGAATAAACGAATGACCGTCACGTGCTGACTTAAAACCTTTCAATAACCCCCTGTTGCTCCAGGGACAAAGCCCACATGCTCTCTGACAAGGCTCCGTGTGGTCACCTCTGCAGCCTCACCTCCTGCCACCAGCCCTGCACCCCTGCACCTCACTCCCTTTTGTCTAGAACCCTCTGTCAACCCCTCCCCTCATCCAGCACACACCTAACCTTTGCCCCTATTAATCCTAGACATCGTGTCTTTCTCCCAGATCTTACACACCTGTCACTCGGTACCCACCTCTGCTCACCAGGTCGGGACACCTGAGGGCAGGGAGCACGCACCTTTCTAGCACCCCAGCCCTGGTGCGCAGCCTGGCACACGGTAGCTGCTCTGAGCATCTGAGCCGAATGACTACACGTGTCTGTCGGGACCCAGGCCTCACTCTGGAGAGCCCAGCAGGAACGAACCCACTCGCCGCGCAGGGAGGCAGTGCAGGCTGGAGCCGCGCTTGCCTCGGTCAAGAGACAGGAGCCCTGCGGGCAGAGCCAGCTTCCCCAGAGGTGGCACTGAGTCATCTAGGGAACGGGAATTTCTCACCTAATGTTCCTCTTAACTTAACGTTCAGGTCAGCAGAGGGAAGCTTTTTCCAGTGAAATCAAAGGGGTCTCTCGAATACTTTTCATTCCACTGGAAATGCAGCAAGAACGCGCCCCCTTCAGAGCAACGACTGTGTGTAAATCCAGCCTCCTGCGCCTCTAACTCTGGGTCCTCTCTGGTGCCCCCCACTGTCTGGTCACTCTGCACATTTATCTTCCACTGTACATGACACCACCAGCTTTCAAATGAAGCTTCTCCTGGTTGGTATGTTTGTTGGCCTCCCCTGTGAAGGCTGTTTTGTGTATACTTGTATCCTCAGCGCCTGGCCAAACCGGCCGCCGGTAAATACGCAGGGAGTGAGCGAACGTGGCCCCACCTGTGAGCTTCAACGTCCTCCTGTATCACAGGACAATGAAACTCACCTGGGAGGTAAGAGGCTGGAGAGAAGACACAGCAAGTTCTCGGTAATAATTATCCTACCTGCAGTAACGGGTACAGTGGGGAGAGGGGCTTAGAGGCCACCCCAGGTGCCCAGGACATGGCAAACAGTAAAAGAGAGTTCCCACTACCGCAGACGTGACCACCTTAACAAACACTGCTCCCTTTCCAAACCCTCTCGCGAGGAAAGGAGCTGGATCCAAGGGTGCAAACATGAAGGCAGAGGAGGTGTTCGGGCAGTGAGCCGACCTGGCAGGAAACAGGTGCCTCGCCCAGCCTCGCCCCCTCCCTCCTCAGCTTCCCACTTATCTTTATTGTCATTTCCTGGGTTTGCACAAGGCCACCTTGGAGATAGCACACCTTGTTTCTCAGCTGGCCTTCTGGCTGCTGGCATCACCAGCCTCCCGGACACTGCTGGTCGTCACACACCCCACACCACGCATCCTCGGGGTGTTGCCGGGAACACCCTGGTCTGCAGCCAGGTGGGAGAGCACGGCTACGGACAGGTAGAAGGCCCGTGGGACCTTCGAGGGCCCTTCTGAGAAGCTCTGGAGGAATGAAGCCCACCTGGCTCAGAGATCACACTCTCCCCAGCATCTCCACATGGGTTACAGCATTCCCCGCACCTGCAGCCCTGGATCTGTGCACACCTGGGCATCCTATAAAACCTGACTGGAACCAACTGTACATCAGGAGTGTTTGAAAAATCCCCAGCCTGATGCAAAAAACCAAAAGATGGAAAGAAAACAATAGGTACAGTAATGTAGGAAGGGCAACTTGTGTTGGCCAACTAACCTCAAACTCCTTTAACAGAACGTATCACACGGCATGTAAGTAGAGAATGGATCTCGACGATTAAACTCTAGACCCTATCAATTAACACACATTGCTTCAGAAAAACGGAGATTATTCAAAACCTGCTCGTTACATGGTCCTGCGGTCCACCACCCTAATTATCAAGTCAGAATTCTCAAGTCAACACTGGTGCATAAAATGCTATTTTTTAAATGCATAAATATTAAAGAATTGCACAACCAAAATGTCTTGACCACTGGCGTTCTTTGGGAGAAAAATTTTCAATTTTAAGCGTTTTTCAGCTGATTTTTTTCCATGAGGTTTCGAAGTTTTCCTTCACTGGTCAAAAGGCCATGGCGAGGTCATATTTCTCACCAGCAAGCCCAGGGGACTGTTTCGGAAGTTTTATATTTGAATGACTGATTAAGCTTAGGAGAAAAAAACCGCATCGACCCTCTGGCACACAGAGATACTTTTGCAGAAATTCAGTGCTCCCGACCTTCAATTGTGCAAGGGGTTCCGTTTACACAGCTACAGCGAAAGCTGTTGGGTCACCGTCAACCCTGGCTTCCTCCCTGGCTTCCACGAATCAGAGGAACAGGAAGGGCTTTGACAGCTTTGTCAGTTTGTGTCCTGATAAACTCCCCTGGCCCACGATCCTACTGGCTCATCCCAGAGTCTCCTGAGGTTGCAGAGTCAACCACAACTCAGTGGTTTCTGCTCTTGCAGAAGTGAGGCTGGGAGGCCCCTCTGCGCTCAACTTTGACCTCACCTCTTATCCTAAAACATTTGTGCAATGTGTTCTTGCTTTTTTACATCAATCTAAATTTTTTTCCAATTTAAGTAGGTTTTAAAAATCCATAAAACTGCCTGGGTCTGGAGACCCAGAAATTTAAAATCCCTGGAGTCAGAGAAGCCTAGATTAGGGTCCTGGCTAGGTCGCTCTCAAGCTGTGTGCTCCTCTCAGCCTCACTTTCTCATCTGCGAAATGGGGCCGTGGCGCGTGGGCCGGTGGTGAGCTCCCCGCCTGGAGCTGCTACCAAGGCGGCCTCCTTCCAGAGCCAGCGGAGGGCGAGTCGCAGCGCGCAGACGGGGCAAGGGTCCGGGCGGTCAGGCTGGGTCAGGTCGCACGCCCCGCGCCCCCGCCCAGACTCACCAAGGCTTCCTCCTCGTCCTTCCCCAGCGCCTGGTACTGGCGGCCCGCGCCCGGGAAGGCGAGTTTCTGCAGGAACTTGGCGAAGCGTCTCTCGACCATGGCGAGCGGGCCCAGGCTCCCCGCCAGCCTCCCGTCGGGCCGGCGGCCGCCCCTGCCTGCGTCCCTCCGTCCCCAGCGAGGCCCGCGCCGGCTGCGCGCGCCCAAGCCTCCTGGGCGGACGCGGGTTACCTGGCAGCTGCCTACCTGCGCGCAGCAGGTGAGGCCCCGCCCCGGGGAGGGGCCGCGCATAGGGCGGTGCCCTGCGCACCTGGCCCCGCCCCGCGCGCTCGCCCGGGACCCCAGGGCCCTTGGGGACCGCGGCAGCGTCGCCTCCGAGTATGGGCGGTTTCCCAGACTTGCCAGAACAGAAGAATCACCTGGAATGGGAGGAAGAGGCGCAAACCGACCCGGGCAGTTTTATGGATTCCCAGACCCCTCCCCACCCTGCGTCTTCGGGGCTGGAGCGTCCAGGAAGCTGGCTGTCCCACAAGCTCCCAGGTGACTCTCTGCAGTCGCCCAGGGTGGTCAACACCATCGTGCTGGGGGGGCAGCCAGACCGAGCTGCGCGTGTCACGTGGCCTCTCTGAGCCTCAGTTACCTCGTCTGCCACTGAGGCCCAGTGGAAAGCTAAGACCTCGCCTCCAGGGGCCTGGGAGTGATCCTGGGGCAAGAGACTTTGAGGACCGGCTGCCTTTGGCCTCTGTGTGGCCTTGGGTGATCTCAGAATGGGCTCCAGCGCTTGCTAATCTGGGACTTCCGGCAGCTTTCTTACATTTTCTGGACCTCAGTTTACTGATCTGTAGAATGGCCACCATGACAGCACATCCTTCACTGGGATACTGAGAGGTTTTGACAGACAGTGTTGTGTAGGAAGGGCTGGGGCAGGGCCTGGCATCGAGTCTGTGGGCACCATCGTCATCATCAGCATTGGGAGCTGCTGGGCTCAAATGGCTCCGGAAGTATGTGAGTGAATGTGCAGTGTAGACAGTTTCCAGCCGCATTGAAAAGCACGAGGGCTTTCTTTGGCTTCAGATGGGACTAGACACTGTAACTAGACCTACCACTCACAGCAGGGTGGCTTTGGGGAAGGCTGTGCCACTCCTCTGTGTCCTGGTTTTCTTGTGTCTAGAGTAAGGTTCCCTCTGGACTACAGGAGGTGGTCTTGCCTTTGTCCATGGAATTGAGTGGACCCGTCTGAGCAAATATTACGCCAGCTGCTCCCCAAGGGCTGGTCGCTTCAGCCCCGTTCAACCTGGTGGACAGTTCTAGTGGCCCTTCCGGTCTCACCTACATCTTCCCCGTTTAAGGAAACCCACGAGACAGCCACATCACGCTGCCTCCACTCCACCACTTTCAGCAAAGGTGCAGGAATAGCAGAAAAAGCAAATCCCGGTGTCAGTCCAGGTCTGAATCCCAGAACTGTTCCTTTCAGATATGTAACCGTGGGCAACTCTCTTCATCTCTCTTCACCTCAGTTTACTCATCCATAAAAATGGGGATGCCACTACCTGCTTGTATGAGTCACGGTCCCAGCGAGAAACAGGTCGCACCCTCAAACTGAGGGATTTGAGGAGAATCTGAGAAAGAGACTGTTCACAAAGGTGTGGGTAGGGCGTTGAGAAACCAGAGGGACTGCGCCGTTGCCCAGGATTAGCAGCCATGGGGAGCGCTGCCACGCAAGGCCTGAAGGGCCAGAGGCGAGAACGGTGCGTGGAGAGGGCAGCTGCGCAGCCGAGAACTTCAGTGACCGGAAACAGCTCCGGCCAGAAGCCAGAGGGCAGGGGAGCCACGGATGCAGCCCGTGGGCCCAGAGTCCAAAGGAGAAGAGAGGAGACGGGTGGAGAGTGTTCTGGAGGAACCAGGGGAGATACCCAGAAGCCGACCCCCCGGTCCCACTGTGTGGGCCGAGCAGGTGCTTGCACAGGTGGAATACCTGGTGGCACCTCCTGGCAGTACCTGACGTGGCAGGCCCTCAGGGGATTCCACTCTTGATATGAAGAAAACCCGAGAACTCGGCTCAGTTATCTCTCGGGTCCTTCCCCTCCGGCATTCCTTAACTTTAAGGTAATGCTAGATCCTGGGAAGGAGAACCCTTTGCTGGCAGAGAACTTCGTGCTTTTCCAAGGTGTCATTTCTCCAGATGGTGCAGCAGTCACGGCAGGGAGTGATGTGCCAATCAAATGCCCTCCCCCTGACAGCCCAGCCCCTGCAATCCGGTCACCACGGCCTCTGCTCCAGCCCAGCGATGCCAAGGCGTGGATCTGTGCACCAGGTCTGAGAAAGCCCAGAGCACTCAGGAAGGAAACGCCAGGGGGTGGATATTGTGAGAATACCTGGACCTGGTGGGATTTAAAAAAAGAAAAAAAAGAAAAAAGAAAAAAAGAAAAAAAAAGAAAAAGGAGCGGACCGCAGAGAGAGCAGTTAAAGAGATCAGCTTTGTGCTTAGAGGCAACTGGATGGGCACCCTTAGGCTTAAATTCGTTTAATTTTTGATTTTGTTGCACTGTGATCAGAAAATGTAGTCTGCACACGTCTGCTAAACTTTCTTCATTGATTGGGCCTTAGTGACTGGTTTGTGTGCCGTTTTTATAAAGATTTCAATAGCACTAGAAAAGTTGGTATGTTCTTCTCTGTAAGGGCATTTTAAAGGTGCACCCTTTGTAAATCAGTTCTGTGTCTGTTCATTCTAACTTTGTAGTTACACAGTTCATGTCTGTATAGATCGTCGACTACTTGATCTGATGCAGGAAGAGTTTAAACTTTCCCATGATAATACTTTCCTGTCCATTTTTCTCGTGTGTCTAAATGTTTTCTTTTCATGTCGTGCTGCTGTGTTGGTTGGTGCGTGCGATTTACCTGTTCATTATGACTTTGGTAACTGCTTCACGCCATCTCTGTGTTATTAAAATGCATTCCTTCTGTTTCCCTTTGTAGAGCTGATGTCTCCGTGTATCTCCCCCATGGTTTCCGTCTGAGGATCTGCACCCCACACCTTACTGGCAGCTGTTCTGTTCCATCTCCAAGCTCCACGAGAGGGAACTTGGCTGTCTTCATCCCTGTGCACCTGCCCAGTGTTTATCATGGTACACGACGTTCCTGAAACATGACGCGTGCTCCAGAATATTTACTGGCTGTGACTCTCTCGTAAATAGCAGATTACTGAAATTTGATTTTAATCTAATTTGACATCATTTGCATTAAAATAGGGAAATGTATTGTGTCTACATTGTTACAGTTGTTACCATTAGTATGACTTCTATCATCCCCTTTCATGTTTTATTTCCAGGCTATTCGAGGTGTGCACGCTGTCTGCTGTTTGCTGTCATCCTTTATTTTGATTTTGGGATAAGTATCTCATTCCAGGTTCTATCAGGAACTATCTGAAAGCCTTTCAGAAATACAGACAAATAGTTCTACAGTCTCTTTTGGTTCCCTTTAACAGATTTAAATTTCGCTGTGATTTTCATTTTTGTTTTTCTATCCTTTGCTTTTTGTATTCTGAGTCATCTAATCTAGTTAGTTACCCACAGTTTTATTTTTTGAGTTGGTTTTTCCTGTTGCTCTGTGTTGCCCATTGCCCCAGAAGTGACACACGCGATGGATGTATGTTTTCAACGTCCTTTCTGAGCTCTGTCACTTCATTTGGAGTCCATGGTCATCCCCACTGACTTCAAGATGTTTTTCCTTTAAGAGTTTTTTGTTTGTTTTTTCTGCCTTCATCCTGGAAAGTTCTAGAGCTTACTCCCAAGGACTCTCTTCAGCCCACACAGGTGGCTGACAAAGTTCCTGAGGTTTGTAGCTCTGAGAATGACCCGGCCATGTTGGCCCGTGATGAGCATCAAGGGTGGGACCCACGCGAAGGCATCCAGCCTTTCTGGAAATGTCTGCTCTGGGCACCTGGAACAATGAGGTCACGCTCTGTGACTCCCATTCACTCTCCATGTGAAAGTGGCACCTTTTCATTGCCCACAAAGTACGTGCCAACAATGCGCCTGTCGGGCAGCCCTGATGCAACCTCAAGGCACCTGAAGTTTATTTGGTAAAAAATCTCACGAGCCATAAGGTTGGCATTGAAGGCATCCTTTTCAGAAAGAGTATATTGTACAAAGGCGATTTTTATACAACTGTTCCTAGTTTTGGAAATTAGTTTGGAGTTATGGCTCCTCGCATAAACCCTCAATTCTGTTTGTTTTTTAATGACTGTGCACACAGGCAATAATATAATCATTTTACAGATGAACACATTAGGACTCTGAAAGGTAAAACCATTTCATTTATTCAACAATATTTTGTTTGGTTGTTTTTTGAGACAGGGTCTCACTCTATTGCCCAGGCTGGAGTGCAGTGGCATCATCACTGCTCCCTGCAACCTCAAACTCCTGGGCTCAAGCGATCCTCCTGCCTCAGCCTCCCAAGTAGCTGGGACAACAGGCATGTGCCACCACACCTGGCTAATTTTTCTATTTTTTGTAGAGACGGGGATCTCACTCTTGCTCAAGCTGGTCTCGAACTCCTCAGCTCAAGCGATCCTCTCACCTTGGCCTCCCAGAGTGCTAGGATTACAGGCGTGAGCCACCGCACCGGGCCACCTGTGTCTTTTAGATTCGGCACCAGGGGATTACAGGCATAAGCCGATGCACTTGGCCTCAACAAATATCTTTAAGCACCTGCCACGTGGCACCGGAGCTCGTGCTGTGCTCACCCTATCCCTGCTTTCTTGTGTCTCATGTCCTAGTGAGCGAGACAGGCTGCAGATAAATCCATGTGTGATGCAAAGCCAGGCGCTGCGTGTTGTGGGTTGAAAAATGGCCCCCCCAAAAAAGACATGTCCACGTCCTAACCCCTGGAAACTGTGAATGTGACCTTATTCGGAAAAAGAGTCTTCATAGATATAATTAAGTTAAGGATCTCGAGATGAAATCATCCTGGACTAACTGCGTGGGCTCTAAATCCACGAAGGCCACGTGAAGATGGAGGCAGAGACCGGAGCGATGTGGCCACAAGACCAGAGATGCTGGCAGCTGCCAGGAGCTGGAAGAGGCAGAGGCAGGAAGGACCCTTCCCTGGAGCCTCCAGAGGGAGCGCGGCCCTGCTCACACCTGGATTGCAGACTTCTGGCCTCCGGAACTGAGAGGACAGAAATGTCCTTTGTTTCGAGCCACCAGTTTGCGGCCATTTGTTGCGGCGGCCCCAGGAGATGAGTCCAGTGGGCAGCACTGTGGGACAGGTGGGCAGGCTGGGGGTGGAGAGCGAGGCTCTGTGGCTAGAGGGGTCAGGAGAGGTGACACTGGGACAGAGACCCGCGTGAGCGAGTGAGAGGGCCCTGTGCGGGTGCGGGGGAAGTGTTCCAGGCGGAGGGAAGGGCCAGAGCCCGGGCCCCGGGGGAACGTGCTCAGCAGGGCCAGCAGCGAAGCCTGTTCCGTGAGCTGATCCGTGCATTCGCACCAAAACTACGGTCAGTGCCCGCACTTGTGCGCAGAGCCTGCTTCCTGGCACTGTCCCCGTCATGCTTTCGCTGTCACCTCTTCCGCAGCCGCTGTTTGCTGAGTGACCGGCCAACCTAGGCTGAGAGCTTCCTCCAGCTGTGGGCCGTTGCTGGGCTTCCAAGGGGCTTAATCCACCGGGGGGGACAAGGTGCAGACCTGGGCAACATGTCACCAGGTGCCTCGCGACTTGCTGAGTTCCAAGAGGTGAACGTGCAGCACAGGCACCTCCGCTCTCTCCTCCCCCTTCCTCTGTCTGTAGCTGACATCACTACTTGATCAATGTCACTGGGTGACATTTCCCCTTGGCTGGGACAGGCCTGGGAACCCTCCTCATCAAATCCAAGCACCTGGCTCGTGAATAAACCGATGAACCAAAGGATTTCAGATGAAGAAGGGAGGACTTGGGCTAGGGGGAAGTTGTGCAACCTTCTAGAAGGTCATGGTATGGCTGAAAGAGATGTGCCTGTGCAGAGAAAAAAGTAGGGTGGGGAGGCGGAAAGAAGAAAGACCCAGACAGAGAAAGGCTGATTTCAGGATTCCCGAACTGCAAGATCTTGTCTCTTCATTCCTCCGGGATCTCTGCTCACGATTCTCCCCAGGCCAATGGATGGGTGTCTGGCGGGACGATTGTCCACCGCACACAATGGCATTTGTTAAGTGTAAATTGAATCCTTTCTGAAATAGGCTTTATTTTTTAGGGCAGTTTTGGGTTCCTAGACAAGTGGCACAGAAATCGCAGACGGTTCCCCTGCGACGCGCCTCGCCACCCACACGGTTCCTCTTACCACGAGCACCGTGTGTAGCCAGTCGATGAACAGACACTGATACGTTGTTATCAATAAAGTCCATCGTTTACACGAGGATTCGCTCCCGGAGCTCTCATCCTGGGGGTTTGGACAAGCGCGCAGTGACACACGTCCGCCCTCCCAGTGTTGCGGAACAGCTCTGCTGCCCTGGTCATCCCCGCCCCCCTCCCCGGGCCGTGACAACCGCTGGCCTTTTCGTGCCCCTGTAGCTTTGCCTTTCCCAGCATGCCATGCAGCTGGAAACCTGACTCCCTTCTAAGATGCAACATTCACTCTCCTTTCAAAATTCAAAAGCCTCCCAGACCCGTCACTCAGGGTCAGGGGAATTTCAGTCCAAAGCACAGAGGCCCAAGACCTTCCACATGTAAACTCCCCACATCGGGCTCCCCACGGTCACTCACGAAGGCGACCAGCCAGCCTGGTTTGGCCGGGATGGTTCCGGTTTTAGCACCGATGTCCTGGCAGCCTAAAAGTCACCCCCGACTGTTACCTCCTCTGAGTGCAGATTCCTTCCCCTAAGCCCTGGCCCTGGCTCTCTCCACGTCGCATCTGTCCACTGCGGCCACCCCGAACCCCCTTCCTTCTCAAGGCCCCGGGGCACACTCCCCCCACCAGCCCCTGCCTGACCTGTCCCCTGGGTCTGGAGCCCTCCCCAGGGCCCCGCACCCCCGGACTCCCAGCCTGCCGACTGCTGCCCCCCACTCAGTTTTGACAGAATTGTCGCTTCCCCGGAGAGGCCCTCCTGCTGGCCGGACCAAGTGAGATCCCCCGCGGGGGACCCAGAGCAGTGGCGCTTTGCCACCGTCCGGAGTTTAAAAGAAGGCGTCTAGTTCAAGGCGCCCAGATGTCCACCAACAGTGAACGGATGAGCAACACGTGGGCCACCCGCATGACGGGATGTTAGTCGGCTCAGAAAGGAAAGAGGCGCTGCTCCGTGCTACGACACGAGGAGCTTTGAAGGCACCACGCTGAGTCAAAGAAGCGGGTCACGAAAGGCTGCATACCGTGTGATTCCCTTTACATAAACTGTTCCGAACAGGCAACGCAGTAGAGACAGAAAGCAGAGTGGTCGCCACAGGCTGGGCTGGAGGGGAAACTTGGAGGTATGGAGTCTCTTTTTTGGGTGATGACAATGTTCTGGAATTAGAATGTTCTGGAATTAGAGGGAATATTTGCATAACCTTGTGAATATACTAAAACCCACTGAATAGCACTTTGAAATGGTGAATTTTATGTTATGTGAATTTTATCTCAATAAAAATACCTTTTATAAGTAGGCACTGAATATGTATTTGTTGAATGGAGAATGAATGAAGTAATATTTTTAGCTAGGAAAATAGCTGATTGGAAGTTAAATATCTGATTTCTATTGGCCTTTTTTCCTTTTCTTTTGAGATGGGGTCTCACAGTGTTGTCCAGGCTGGAGTGCAGTGGTGCGATCATAGCTCACTGCAGCCTCAAACTCCTGGGCTCATGCAATCCTCCTGCGTCAGCCTCTAGAGTAGCTGGGACTACTGGGGTTTACACCACCAGGCCCAGCTAACTGTCAAATTTTTGTAGAGAGTCAAGTCTCACTGTGTTGCCCAGGCTGGTCTTGAACTCCAGGCCTCCCAAAGTGCTAGAATTTCAGGTGTGAGCCACACTGCAGCTCCACCCACGGTTCCTGTTGGCTTTTTGATACAATGTGGAGTTCAAAGTTCTTAGTTTCTCCCTTGGAAACCTTCCCCCCTGCATCCGGGGCTCCCGAGTGAGGCCGTGGCCGAGGGTGTGAGGCTAGTTCTCAGTACAGCAGCTGTTAGAAATGGGGAGGGGAGCTGTTAGAAGAGGGTTCTTGGGCCGGACCCTCCTTTCCCCTGGTTTGGTGCAGCCTGTCCTGGACTCAGTTCCCTGGGGGGCTTGGAATCCCCCAAGCCAGGGCACAGGGAGGTGGGTCTCCCTCTCCTGGCCCGCCCCCCCCCCTCGTTCATTCTCGGCAACACAGAGCGTGTCCCTCCCCTGTTTAGAGCCTCCGCAGCCTCCTAGAACAGGAGCCGTTGCTCACGTCCGTACTCACCTTCAAACAAAGGCTGCTCACTGCGCGCACCTGGGGCTCTCCGCTTGAGGGATTTTATTTGGGCACCTGGGCCAGAAATGTTAATAGAAGGTTACTGTCCTCCCCCACCTGCCTTGACTGACCTGCGATGGGCAAGTGCCCCGGCTTCCGCAGGCCCGCAGGGCAGAGCCTGGGGCTGTTCCACCTCTCCACCCTCTGGCAGCTTCCCTCCGTCTCTCACTCCCCACCCTGCGCTGTTCCCACTGCTTCCTGGGAGCACCTCTGGACCGGGACATCAGATTCCTCATCCTGGCCCCATCTGTCACCCCCTCCTCCTGCCTCCTGGCTATGTGGCCGCTCAGTCCTGCTCTGGGCCGTGGTACTTCGCAGGTCCCTGGGCCAGGCACGCTCTGCCCCCAGCTGTCCACGGGACTGACCCTCCCTTCAGGCCTAGATGTAGGGTCCCCTCCCCTGGGGCAGCCTTCCCTGAGCACCCCGAGACTAACGCCCCCTCCTGCTGCGGCACCTGCGTGTTCATTTTGCAACAATCCATTGATCGGAACTTGCAGTTTGTGTACCTTTCTCTGGACAAGTTTCGCTTCAATGAAAAGTTCTCTTAAAACAAAACACGTGAAAGTTTAACGAGAAGCTGGATGTTTGGAAGGTCTCGAAGTCCATCCCCACGAGAGACTTATTAATTACGAAGGGGAAACCGTCCCTCGCAGTGCAGAAACCTGGCAGACACCAAGTTATCCCAAGGGATCAGCGTCGTCATCACCAGGAGCGGGACAAGTGACATCACATGTCCCCCGATGTGGAGCACCGAGGACACAATGTTGCTTCTGGGGCGTTCCTGCCAAAAAGCTTAACCTGAATCTCACCCCGACGCAAGCTCACGCCCAAACGGGGGGACACCCTGGAAGATGACTGGCCTGTGTGTTCCCCGAAGATGTCCACGTCGGGAAAGTGGGGGGATGCTGTGGGATGCTCCGGGTGCGGGACCCGAAACAGTGATCGCGAGCACATGCGACTCCTGATCCTGGGTCAGAGCCGGGACTAGAAAAACGTGACTCTGTCTTTTGCTATCAGGACGTCAGGGGGACAGTTGGTGGCTTTGAATGAGGTCCGCGATAACGGTATCGTGTTGGCGTGGACTCGCCGGTTTTCGTCACCCTGCTCTAGTTATGTGAGAGGATGTTCCTGTTTCTTTGGACACGCACCCTGGAGCTTTCAGGGGGCAAGGAGGGGGAAGAGGGGAGGAAGGGGCTGGGTGGAGGGGTGGAGGGGAGGGGAGAGAGGCTGCACAGACCTGGGGAGCGTGGCGAAGGATCTGGCAGACCTTAGAGGCCGCATACCTGTGTTTCTGGTTTTATGACATCCCTAAAAATGACAAAATCGTAGAGACAGAGGACGGATTTGTGGACGCAGGGGATAGGAGTGGCGTGGGTGTGACCACGAGGGGTAGCATCGGGCACCCCTGGCGTGACACAGTGGCTCTGTGTCCCGGTCCACACACGTGATGAGATGACTCAGCACGTCCTGGAAGGAATAACACGTTGCTGCTGGACGTCCCCGTGGACACCGAGGCCCGGCTGCGCCTGCGCTGCGGCGGCGCCCGATGCCGGCTCTGACGGGCACCGCTGTTACGTGAGAGGCGACCACGGGGGAAACTGAGTTGGGGGACCCAGGACCTCTCTGACAATCTTTGTCGCTTCCTGGGAGACCGAAATTATTTCAAACTAAAAAGGCTAAAAAATAAGAAGCGGTACCCACCTGTCCCTCTCCCTGCCCCGTTCTGTTTGATTTGCCCCCAAAGCGCTTCTGTTCACCGACTTGGCCTGTACGTTCCTTTGCTCTCTGTGCCCGCGATGGACCGCGGCTCCGCCAGGGCGAGGGGACCCACCCGTTGTGTTTCTTGTTTTACTCCCAGCACCACGTTGGAATTTTGTCGAATGATAAATGAGTAAGAGTGCCCTGGCCAGAGGCCACGGAGCACCTCGGCCACGGTGAACCCTACGGGAGCCGAGACCCAGCGACGGTGACCCCGTCCAAGCACCCCCAAGCCCCTGCGGCAGAGTGGGGTGCTCCCCAGAGTCAGCGTCCTCCCAGCCTTGGATCCGCTGTCACTTTTACCAGCCAGCCTGGGCACAAAGACACGTCTGACAGTCCGGGCGGTGAGGGGCGGGCGCCGCGCAGCCGGTTGAGCCGGTGGGGAGGCTGCGAGCGTGGCGAGGGGGCGCTGGCGGCAGGGCAGGGGTGATTCGGCTCTAGCGAACAACGAACGTCGCTGAGCTGGCACCGGGCTCTGCGATCACAGCTTTGCTCCCGCTTAATCCTCACAACAAACGCCTTGTTTGCGCTCAGCGTCCTCATCTTACAGAAGAGAAAATGGCAGCAGACGATGCCTGTGCCCCGCCCAGAACCTTCACCCCAGTTCTGTGCTCCCCTCCCTGGGTGCTGGCGGCCTCCTCTCCGACAGCCAGCACGTCCGGATCTGGGCTCCTGGGCCGCTCTGCTCGGAAGTGCGAGACCAGGAGTACCTGGCACTGTCCTTCCCTCCAGGGTGTCGCTTGGCCAGGACAGGCCAGTGCAGGGCAGGAGAACCCTGCTCCTTGTCTCTGAGTAACTCGCCCTCCCGGGCTCCCGCGGGGTCGGCTGAGCCTGGCACTTGGCCTGAAAACTGCACCCTCCCCGGTTCCCGCAGCCCCTCCCCGGTTTCTGCCGAGGGCACTTGCTTAATAAGTCTCTTGCACAGGAGTGTTTGTCTCAGGACCTGCTTCTGGGAACCCGGCCTGGGACGCAGTCCAGGTGCACAGGGGTGGCAGCTTGACCACGGTCACACGGCTAGAAGAGAGGAGCCAGGTTTGTGTCCCTTGAGTCTGATCCCAGAGCCTGTGCTGTTGGTTATCACGCTGCACGGCCCCCGGGTGGACTCACCCATCCATCCATCCATCCATCCATCCATCCACACCCCTGTTTCCACTGTCCCCTATGGCTAGGCATGGAGGTGGGGGACAGGTGAGGGTGAGTGTGACCCTCAGGGCCCTCCCCAGGAGCTCTCAGCCTCCTTGGGAAGGCAGACTGGGCCTTGTCCCTTTGATCACTCGCTGATTCAGCAGTTGGGCACCTACTGTGTGACAGCGTCTCTGCCCTCCGAAGCTCCCGGTCCAGAGAGGAAGGAGCAAAACCACACGGCGTATGTTACAATGTCACTGTGCAGGCCCAGTGGGGACATGGAGGGGACATGGTGAGGCTCAGGGAAGACTTCCGAGGAGATGCCACAGAGCCAGGACTGAGAACTCGGAGGCGTCCTGCCGGGGGACCGGTGGAGATGCCGCCCTGGGAGAGAGGCGGTCACACAACATCAGGGCTCCTGGTTGGTGCTAGACCGAGGACAGGAAATCCTGGCGAGCTTGCCTTGGCCAGCTGCGGAGGCAACGCCCTCTGCCGGTCCTCAGGTCCCGGCGTCACCTCCGCGCTGGAGAAGCCTTCCGTGTGGGGCTGAGCTCCCGGGCCCACGTTTAGACCTCGGCCACGCATCTTCCTCCTGGGCGTCAGCCTCTCACCTCCCAAGGGGCCTCAAGGAGACACACCTCACGCCTCACAGGTGCCAGGAAGGCGACACGGTACTGCCTGGCTCCGAAGAAGCCCTGCCTGGGCTGCCAGCTGTGCCCGGGCAGGGCGGGTGGAGCTCTAGGGAGTGCCACTCACAGCTTTGCAGGCTTGGACGTGCTGACGGCAGAGGACGGGCACCCTCCCCCCCACAGCAAAGGCCTGTGGCAGACCAGCAGTGGTGCCGGCTACGGGGGCGGTGATCGCTCGTGGGGTCCCGCCGCTGGGACCTGCCTTGGGGAGGGGTCCGGGGGCCCACGTGTGAGCCAAACGGCCGGGAGCTGTTCCCCGAGCCCCGGAGCTTTGGCTCCTCCACGGATCTTTGGGGCCAACTCGGAGCGTGGCTAGAACACCGGAAGGATCTCAGTTATCTGGGGGAGAAGTACAAAGAGACCCGCTACATCACGGTCTGTGCTTTGTTTATATTTTAAGATGTTAATAATAAACTCGTTTATTTCATGCAAGAAGAAAGCAAAGGCCTGGCTCCCCTGCTTGGTGACCGTGTGACCCTGAGCAAGACGCCGACTCAGGACAAGATCTGAGCCTCTGTCCCTTCCGCCGGCAGTGGGGTGACGGCACCTTTCCGACAGGGCTGCTGAGATGATGGAAGTTGTCGCGTAGCACCGAGCCTGGCGGCGACCAGCGAAGCCGTGACTACCCGCGTCCATGTGCAGGGTGTTGTCAGGCTCAAGGCACCTGCTCAGACGGGTTCCTGGGTCCAGCGTGGAGCTTGCCCTGGCGGAGCTCTGGGAGCAGGAGGTGTGGGTGTGGAACCCGGGGCGGGCGGGACGGGAAGGTTTCTTGGCAGTCACAGGCAGGGCGGCTGCCTGGGAGCTCCCACGGCCTGCTGGGGTTTCTTTGCGTGTGAGCGGGTGTGGGGCAGGAGTCGCTGGCACCCGGATCGCAAGTGTTTCCAGCAGAGTCCCTGGGCCTCAGCCTGCCGGCCTGTCTCAGTGTGTTTGCTGCCTTGGTTGGGTTTCAGTTGCAGCTAACAGAAGCCCATTCGTGCCAGCCTAAGCCGAAGTCGGGGGCAGCCGGCTACCAGGGGCCACAGAGTTCTTGCCTCGAAGCTTGTAGTACAGGAGGGCAGCCACGTCTCCTGCAGTTGGAAGAAAGTCCTAGAAAACCGTCGAGGTGGCTGGGAAACCAAAGAAAACCCAGAAGGTGGCTTCTCTCTCCTCTCTCTTCCTCCTCCTGCTGCTCATGCAAAAGGCAGCTTCCCCGCAGCCCCGGGTCCCATCCCTCTGTTCACACAGCAGCAGGTCACGACTGTCTGGCCGGCATTTTCTGAGGGCCAGGCCTCGAGCCGCAAGCTTCACTGTCAGCATTTCACTTAGTTCCACACCAGGCGGAAATGGGAGGAAAGTGCTGTTTCCATCATTCTGACCGTGAGGTGGGGAGCTCACTAGGAGCCCGCGGCGCAGGGGGAGGAAGGATTCTCACACAGAGATCGGGACCGTGTTCACGCCCTCATCCCCTCTGGTCCTGCAGAAGGCACGGCACGTGCTGTCCTCATTTCAAAGCAGCAGAAACTGAGGCTCAGGCGGGCTAAGGTCTCTGTCCAGGGGCGCACAGCTGAGGACCAGCAGGGAACTCGGCGTCGGCCCAGAGCTCTCCCTCATCCTGGGCAGCTGATGTCTGCTCAGAGTTCAGCGCTGACGGGAGGCACCGTCACCGGTTTCCAAACCAGTCAAGTCCAAGGGACGGCTGTGACGGCTCGGAAGGGAGACCGCTCCAGGTTCAAAGCCAAGAAATAGAGGCGCATCCCAGACAGGTGGGGCGCGCATCACCTGCCGCAATCGGCCATCCCTCTGTCTCCCCCACAGTGCCAGGGAGGAGGGGGCAGAGCCTCCCTTGGAATCAGAGGGCCGAGGTTCAAATCCCTGCCCCTCCACATACAATTCCCCACCAGACGGTAGGCGCCGCGTAGGCAGGGACTATTTCTGGGTTGTCCCCTTTGTGTCTCAGCCGGGAACAGTGACGGTGGCACAGACCATAACTCAAGTGTAACTTGATAAATGATTAGAAGAAAAAGCACTGCCAACTAGGCTGACATATGCTTTCGTCTTTTTATTTCAAACTCATTAGAGACCTCTTTTAGACACAGAATTTTTTTATCATGTATCATTCTCACACATCCATCAAAGAAAAAACACAAGTGTGATAAATGGGAGAAGACATTTCCTAGAACGTCTTCCTGGGTGTGCTACTGACGCAGAATTTCCCAAAAGACCAGTCCTCTGCTGTTTCTGGAAGTTTCTGCCAAGCTGCTGACGGCCGACCTGCACGTTTGGACATGCATGGGTACGGCAGCGATGCTGCCGCCGTGCCTGGGGCCTGGCGGACAGCGGCGACGACACGCCCTGACTTCAGGAATGTCGAAGGGTGAAGAAAACTCGCATTGCAGACTCGGCAAGAAGAGGTGGCTCGTGCCCGGGGAGCGTTACCCGAGAGGACGCGCTCTGAGCGAGCGAATGAGCGATCGGCGCGTGAGTGGGAGAGCGAATGACCCTGGCCCCGGGGCAGCGCGCTCCGGGAGCTCACTGGTGGGTGGAATCATACAAAGTAGAGATTCACTGGGCTTAAACCGGAGGTTCTCACCAGGCAATTGTACCCCGGGGGACTTTGGCAACATCCCATTTGTGGTTGTCACAACTTGCGGGGAGGATGCTACTGGCACCTAGTGGGTAGAGTCCGGGGCTGCTGCTCAGCATCCTGCCACGCACAGGAGAGCCCCCGCCACACAGAATGATCCTGCTCGAAACATCAGTAGTGCCCAATTTGAGACGCTCTGGCTTAAACCAAACAGGGAGAGCGGTCAGTCCCCTGGAGATGCAAATGTTCCCGGGACTGTTCAGATATTAATTATGACGACATTCCCATGTCACCACCTCCAAGAAGCCTCCCCTGACCCTCGGTTTCTTTGTCTGAGAGATGCACAGAAATCGCTAGGCCCTCCCGGGTCTCTGCTTCCACTGTGTGTGGCCAGCAGGGTGTGGACAGTCCCCTAGAACCCCTGTCTCAGCCCCGAGGAACTCCCAGGAGCTCCGGCCAACTCCAGGCCAGTGAGGTGGCCGTCCAGCTTAGGTGGGGCACCCGTGGTTTCGGAGTGACCCTGGCTGTGACCCCGGGCTTGCCCACGGAGCTCATGTGCGTGCCTCCTGCAGCAGGACTCGTGCCCGGAATCCGCACAGACCTTGCCGTCCAAAGCAGAATCGTGTTTGTCTCCCATGGAACGTGCTGTTCTCGGGCAGAGTCATCTTTCTCCCCCATCGAAGCGGAGGTCAGGCCCCCGCAGGCAGTGTGACAAACACTCACTTTATATGACTTTATATGAGTCACGCAGCTATTTTTTCCTCATGTTCCTCCCAACACACGAAGAAAATGCTTCCTGAGTAATACGAATGCGCCAATGCTCAGAAATGACGCAAGGGGGCTCTCGGCCGTCAGTCCGCACCTTAATCCTGACCTGGGGTGTTTTCCAAGATGATATGG